>OZ023210.1:21125912-21339154 GCA_963995525.1 Escarpia spicata
ACGACCAACACTTCCACTTTCAGAATTCGTCACGATGATGACAATTAAGTGAACGACACGTGACAAGAATCTGTACTTTACGTCATATATTTTCGTCTTCGTCTCCGAGGAAGAAACTGAACCGAGCGGAGAGAACTATACACGCCATTGTCCATCTAAATCCCTTCTCGATCATTCTCGGTGTTCACATGTTATACGTTGTTTTGTTGTGTGTCGAATGTGAATAAAATAAAATTTGTAAGCTTTGTAGACATTATTTTCTGCGTTCGTTAATTGTAAAATAATTTTTTTTACAACTCGATCATTTTTATTTTGCCTCTTAAACCCCAAACATTTTCATTCCGACGTATCTTTTATTTTTCGCGCAAAACAACGCTGTTCATAATACATATTTTAGTAGTACTTCCATTTCTACCATCACCACTACACCCACACTTGTAGGATATTCGAACAGTAACATCTTCGAACAGTTACATATTCTAAAAGGTCAAGACAAGAGGTGATACAAGAAGCGATCTTACTAATCCCACTATGCTCCGTATTTGCGTTTGGTCTGATAAGAGTAAAGATGTCCTTTACCTGGTCGTTCTAAGTACATTGAATATATTCTTTCGCTGCCCACTACACCGTGCAGTCGTTTTTCGGGTTAACCAGAAATATTAATTTTGCACTGTAGAAGTGGACGAAAATGGTATTAAAACATTCCCATGAAAAGTTGGCCCTGACTCGATCATCGGCCTAACAGAGGTTTACGCCGGGTGATCCGAAGAGCTGACCGGTTTGAACCAAATGTCGGTCGTGATTGTGGCAACACCCAATGTCAGCGAACAACCAGAAAACCTCCATTACCCGTTAGACTCTTCTCAAGGGCCAACGGAATTAGTGCGATTGGTGTGTTTTCTACCAATTATTTCTATTTCGCGAACATGACATGTCAGCCATGATTGGTCCAAGCCCCAAACGGCCTAAAAGTCAATGAGATGACTGGATAACGGACTCGGCCTACTACCACGTTTATACAAGGCGACATGTCAAGGGATACTGAGACGGGAGCAGTTAGCAGCAGCCGTGACGCGCGTGAATAGACCACACCTGACCTACTGGACTCTATCGGTGTATGTTGCGGTTAAACGTGGTCAAGGTATGCTCTACGAACTAGGCCTTACGCATCCCGTATTTTAAAGCGAAAATGTGGAATGTAGCCTAGAGTTCCACTGCTTCTTGCTGGTACTGAGTCACCTTTCGACTGATGAACTGCGTTTAAATAGCAACGCGTGCCAATGAATCTAGAATAATTACAGGTACTACTGAGCTGACTCGGGGCAAAAAGATATCGGATTTGAACAGGGACACATAGTCCTACGTTACATCACTACTATAATTGTACATCATCCATGAAAATTACCATGTAACATTATATTTTGTAAAAAAAAAGTAGGTTGAATATTTTCAAAGATATTTATATAAATATGTTCTACGGACATAAATGAGGCGGTAGAAGCGGAAGGCACCAAGCAACACTATTTAAAAAGCACTGCAGGTTGAATCTGAGAAAGCCGTCATTCTTCCAGAGGACCACCAATAAATGGAACAAATATTCCACCGACTGTGTTACATCTACTGTGTGAACATAATTTTAAAATTGACATTACACGTGCCAAATATAAATTAAACACCAATGTGAATTTCAATTAGCCAGTGGCTTCTTTGTTAATTTGCACCTGGTGCGTGTTGCTTCGGATGTTGTATCTTTGCTCTCAGATAAAATATTTGTGTTACAAAATATACAGAGGTATTTGGGGATAGACGAATGCACTTAGAATATTTTACAATTTGATTGAACGAATAAATCATTTACATAAATTCAATACGGAAGCCAATTATTAATATTTTGCTTAAGCTTTGCTCTCACATGACATAATGTCAGTGATTACAATTGTAATTTGTTTCGCCACAAGGAAGCACATATAACACTGTCCTGCGTGCTTGCGTGTGCGTACGTGTGCGCGCGTGAATTTGTGTGTGTGCGTGCCCTTTCTACCACAGTAAATGCCCTTTTGGGACAATGCCCCATCCCAGAGTAGAAATTCACTAAAAACGCCATGGGTTTGAAAGGGCAGATAATTATTATGATTACAAGAGGCGTTTTCGAGCAACTTTATTTTGCAAACGCGATATGTTAACAATTCAGGCTGGTTCACTTCTGTATGCTATTCCGGTCGCTAAAAATCACATTAAACGCACTGTTTCATCGCAATATCTTATTTGTTTACATTATGTTAGGTACGCGAATTTTAAGTCTAAGGACACCGCAGTGCCAGTCAGTGCAGTGACACTCTGACTGTAAACTCAGTCAGTTTCATGGCAACACAAAA
The DNA here is from genome assembly GCA_963995525.1 of Escarpia spicata. Classification (NCBI taxonomy): domain Eukaryota; kingdom Metazoa; phylum Annelida; class Polychaeta; order Sabellida; family Siboglinidae; genus Escarpia; species Escarpia spicata. Next base: position 21,128,288 of record OZ023210.1, read on the forward strand.
ATTAGAGAATAATGTTGCTTAGCCTTAGGCTTAGCCCTGGCCCTCCTGACCTGAGGCAGGGCTAAGCCTAAGGCTGAAGTCTCTTTTGAAGTTTTCATGCTGTCATGCCATCTTAGCTCTGGTCTTCCTTTTTGCAAACGACGAAGAGGAAGAAGAATTTGTTTTATATCGACCCATCAGACATTTCAAATGATACATATAATACATCCGTGTCGACTAAGACAAATTTTTAAACATACAAGTATATAACCTTATACGAAGAGAGACCAAAGCTGAGATGGAATGACAACATAAAAAGGGACATAGAAGGCAGGTGTGAACACGCAAGAATGGAAGGTCATTGAGGACAACACAGGGAGATGAACAGAAATTACACTATTTTAAAGAAAAACAAAACTGTCAAAAGCGATTCAGTGACGACTGACGTGGACCTCGATCACCTCGCACGGGGATGATGAAAAATGTCGCTTAGCAGCGTAAATTATTTATGCAACCATGATGCAAAATTACATGTATATTAATGCTGGATCTACAATGTGTATGTTAGCTGACTTTGTTAGTTCTACGGTCATTCGTTGCGTTATAAAATGTGTTGCACGTCACAGTACCTTCTCTAAAAATGCATCGCCTACTAACTATATCGCCATCTGGCGAATGGTTTTTCGTATTTGTTTTATTATCCACCAGATGGCAGACTTATTATTTATAACCAATGAAATATAATTACCTAGTTACTGCGTACCTAGTATTGACCTAATTAATTCTATTGTGATAGCCTTGGCTACCATGGCCCTGAAGGTGTGATTAGCCAATAACAACCATCGTTACATAATGTTGCCGCATTGCAAAGAATAAGGTAACTGCAATGACGCGCCAAAATCAGTTGTTTGGTATAGTACCGAATCTGACATGTAAGAAATTGTTCTCAAGTGTGTGACATGAAACATGACCAAATTAATGTTTGCTTTGTTTTGAAATGTAAGCACTGTCGAATCCAGAATTTGCCAGCATAAATAGTCTTCTTTTAAACTAAAATATCTTACTCTTAGAATAAACTTATAAAGCCAAAAGTGTCGTGAACCAAACAAAACAACTACCGCCTACCACCGTACCGGTAACTTTACTCTTTTAGCTTTGCCTTTGACTGTCTAAAATTGCTCTGGAAGTTTGGTTCTGATAACGTCATTTATCCTTTTCAAATGCTAAGATGGTCCACTACAATATGACCCGAGACTAACTGCAATAGGAGGACTTGTGTTGTTCTCCGACCTCTTGTTTCCATGTTTGAAACTGTTTCGGTGTCTGTCGGGTGAGGCTGGACTCGACACTGATCCTCGATTTGTTTTCTTGTCTGTCTCCCCCCAGCCCAACTGTCACCTGATCTTGCACTGCTGTCTCCATCACTTCAACCTTTTCCACTCATCTCTATCGTTCGCACTCATTCTCCACTTTGTATTGATAATGTTATAAATGAATACTTAAAAAAACAACCCCACAGAACTAATTATAGTTATTGTTAAGATGTTTAACCTAGTTCTATTATCTGGCATTGTGCCTACAGATTGGTGTATTGGGATCATTAAGCCTTTATACAAAAAGCAGGGGTCAATAGATGACCCAGACAACTATCGTGGCATTATACTATTATTGAGTACCACAAGGCTCTGTACTTGGCCCTTGTGTATTCCTCTTTTATATAAATGACATCCCAGACAATATTACATCTACAGTTAGATTACTAAACATTCTTCAGGATAGTTCGTTTTCAAATTCGAAACTTTCATTTTTCATATCCAAGAATCATGTTAAATTACCTGGTAGAGGCTTTCGTTGAAATACAAACTGTCCGGGGCCCAGAATAAGATATTAGCGAAGGGACTAAATTACGCGGTAACGCCAAAAAAAGTACCAACCGAGGAGTTCGTCGTAGCGGCAGAACAAGCGACATGGAAACTACCACAAGAACAAAAAGACAAACTTCGTGCAGATATCGCGGGAGTTCTGAAATCAGCAAAAGTTCCAAAACAGAACCTAACCAGACAAGAAAGAACAGCCTTGAAAGAGCTGCAGAAGGAGAAGTCCATCACCATACCCCCAGCGGACAAGGGAAAGGCCACAGTCATCATGGAAACGAAAGAATACCAGGACAAAATGAAAGAAATGCTAAGTGACGAAGCGACATATGAGAAGTTAAAGAAGGATCCGACCAAGAAATATAAGGCAGAACTCATCAGAATGGTAAATTCCTTGGAGAAGGAGGGGAAGATCACCAAAGATCAGTACTGGTACTTATATCCTACGCTAGAAAAAGTACCACGGATGTATGGATCACCAAAAATCCACAAGGAGAAGGTGCCACTCAGACCAATTGTCGACTACACACAGACAATAGCATACAGAGTATCCAGAGAATTGGCCAACATACTACAACCACTTGTTGGAAAAACAGAACACCATACGGAAAATTCACAAGAATTGGTGAAAGAAATGACAAAGCTGAGAATGGAAGAAGGAGAATAATTTGTGTCATATGACGTTGTGTCACTGTTCACGAAGACCCCAATCAGAGAAGCTTGCAAAGTCATCAGAAAAAGACTACAGAATGACAAGACACTAAAGAAGAGAACAAATATAAACGTAGACGACATCATGGAGTTGTTGAAATTTGTCTTGGAGACGACATACTTCAGATTTGGAGGAGAAATTTACCAACAGAAGTTTGGGGTAGCCATGGGCAGTCCAGTGTCCCCCATTGTTGTGAACCTGTACATGGAGGACCTGGAGCAGAAAATCATAGCCACAGCACCAGTCGATTGCCAACCGAGAAACTGGAAGCGATATGTGGACGATATAATTTGCCTGGTACACACAGGAAAGGCAAAGAAATTACAACAACACATGAACACTGTAGACCCCACAGGTAGCATCATTTTCACACGGGAAGACGAAGAGAACAACAGCATGCCCTTCTTGGATGCAAAGTTCACCAGAAAGGAAGATGGCAGTGTGAAGTCCACAGTGTACAGGAAGAAGACGCACACTGACCAATACCTGAATTTTGCATCCCACCACCCCAAACATCAGAAGTTGGGAGTTGTCAAAACCCTTATGAACAGGTGTGAGACAATAACTTCGGAGGAGGGGGACAAGAAAGAAGAGGTGGAACACCTGAGAGGAGCTCTAAGAGTATGTGGCTATCCGTCGTGGGCCTTGAAAAAGGCGACAGATAGCAGTAAGAAGAAAAAGACCAACAAAAAGACTAAGGACAAAAACTATCGGAGCCAAGTAGTCATCCCATACATAGAGGGGGTATCGGAGAGAGTACATCGAGTACTGAAAAAATATGGAGTAGCAACGGCCATGCGTCCCCACACCACCCTCAGACACCTGTTGGTACATCCCAAGGACAAAGTACAGCTAGAAGAACAGGGCGAACTGGTGTACCAAATACCGTGCAAGAATTGTGGTGGGGAATACATTGGGGAGACAGGAAGACTACTCAAAACAAGACTGGAGGAACACAGAAAGGACGTAGACAACACGAAAAATGAGAAATACACAAGGAGCGGAAAAAAAAGATTGATGTCTATCATCAATAAATCCGCCCTTACAGACCATGCGACAACTGAAAACCATATCATAGACTGGGAGGGAGTGAAAATTGTTGACAAAGAACCCAACAGAAGAATTCGGCAAATCAAGGAAGCCATCTGGATCAGAAAAACCCAAACACCCATCAACAGAGACGAGGGCAATTACGAACTGCCTCACGTGTACGATGACGTCATACAGCGTCATAGGTACTGATGAAGTCGACGTGACACGTCAACGAAAGCCTCTACCAGGTAATTTAACATGATTCTTGGATATGAAAAATGAAAGTTTCGAATCTACAGTTATACTTTTTGTTGATGACACCATAATGTATATATCCCTTAAGCCTAAGACAAATACAGCAGTGCTCCAGGAAGATCTTCACAAACTTGGAAAATGGGCCATAACCTGGAACATGGAATTCAATCTTCAAAAATGCCATGTCATACCTGTAACAAGAAACAAAACTGTCATTAACAATCAATACATGCTTCATGGTCAAACACTAGAAACTGTTTCACAGGTAAAATATCTTGGTGTAACCATAACCTCAGATCTCCGGTGGAATGTCCACATAAATAACATTTGTCTAAAAGCAAATAGATCACTAGGCTTCCTCCGCAGAAATCTCAAAATTCCCGTCAATTCAAATAAAAACTCAGGCCTACTTCACCTTTGTCAGACCCATCGTGGAAAACAGCTGTACTGTCTGGGATCCCTATACCCTTACACAAATAAACAAACAAGAAATTATTCAACGCCGTGCAGCCCGATATGTCTTATATCGCCACCACAATACCTCCAGTGTAACAGACATGCTCCAGACATTAGGATGGAGATCCCTATCAGACAGAAGAACTGATGCAAAACTATGTATGATGTACAAGATAGCAATCCCTCACTCCAGATGCAACTACCACTTGTATTCTTTTTTCCCCGGTACCATTCGACTTTGGAATTCCCTCCCTCAATATATTATAAATCAAAACAGCCTGGATGCGTTTAAAAGCAACATCCAGACTTTGCACTACCCCATGTTTTAGACGTTAACAAGTTCTTTTGCACGTATTTCTGTTTATTCACACAATAATTTGTGTTCTTATATATTGCACTCTAAAAACAAAACAAAAATGTCCTGTTCGCCTGCCATGCCACGGCACCGCCTGTATCCTCAGCATGTTGAGGCTAGGCGTGCATTGGAAGAAGAAGAAGCTGCATAGGCAAGTTGTTAATTACAGCCTCCATTAATGCGAGACTGACCATTGACTGACGAATGTAATAGGTGAATTCAACAACATATTAAAAGGTATCATCATGTAGATAATTCAATGCTCTTCAAAATAACACTTATTTGTAATTTTAGAATACATCCATGAAATGTTTTGGTGAACCATAGTTACAAGTCATTAAGGGTTATGATCGAAGTAAAATGTTTACATGTTTAGTAGTGACTATATGCATGCCAGTGAAGATACACCTGGAAATAAAACATTTGAGTAGTTGTTCACAAGGTACATATACATAGCATGCATTTTGACTTAAAAACAGTAGCAATTAATGATATAATATTGATTGAATTGGAGCTGCATATAACTGGATTTAAATTTGCCCAGTGCACACCACAAATCCAGAAACATGGGGCAGGGGTCAGTTGCTAAGATTGTCTCACTCTCTACATAAGTGTGGTATACTGCTGTGTTGTAACCATGTTTTAAGGTGGTAGGCCAAAGGACAGCATTTGGAAGTATTCTTTACCTGTTGAAGAGAATGGCAGTAAGTTGGCAAGATGCACAAAATGTGGCACTCGGCAAGGATGTAAACCACACAGTAGTATTGAAGTTCAATGAAACTGTTGCAAAAGTTGAAATTGTATTATGCTTCTGTGATCAGGCAATTAATTATTTACAAGGAAAAGTAGATTCCTCTAGTTACTCCAGGCTTTATGAGTTTACATAACAGCAGACACTGGGACAGTGCGACTGCTGCCTGACTAAACGGATGCAATGGGGCTTTGAAGTTAGTTCTTCTGCCAACTATCATTTTCACACAAGCCTATAGGTTTAGTGGCTTCCAGCACACTACTGAGCCTAAACTACCATGCAGGTGTGAAAAACGTCCTGATGTATTTGAACTTGAGCCACCAATTAACTGTCCACCAAGCAGTAGCAGAGCAGTTTTATATTAATATTCCACAAGTAGCAGTGATCTTCCTTTTGTCATTCACATGATGCTTCTGTTTATTGTGAGCAGGGCGGACAAATGGTTATCATATGTAGACAGGTACAGAAAGAAACTGACATTTTCTATAAAAAGAACACGTTTGTCTACAAATGGCATGTATTTCCTGTTGTTGCCGTTCACAGAGTTCAAAACTAGAGTTCAGGAAAACAATTGCATAATAATAGTCATCACACAGGTAAAACCAAAAAACCAAATATTTATTAAACCCAGCAGAACTGGCATTAGATGAAGAGGAGTCGTCCTGTACACACATAAATCACTTAAAGAAACACCCTTTCTGTCTTTGGAGACTCGTTTTCAGGAGTCGGTGTGGGTGAAAATTAATTTAAATAAAAACGATAACCTCATAGTCTGTAGAAGCCCAGGGGAGTTGGAGCATCAGTGATGAATATTTGAATAAAGTGATTAGCGAGGCAATGAGCTATCACCACTCACACTTTCTTCTACTTGGAGACTTCAATTACCCAAATATAGACTAGCACAATTGGTGTACTACCTCAGATAATGTTGAGAATCCCGAATTTAAATTTGTAGAAAATATAAAACATAATTTTTTCTTCCAGCATGTTACGCTGCCCACAAGGGGGCGATTAGGAAACTATTCAAACGTCCTTGATTTAGTCATAACAAACAAAAAAGGTATGATAGATGAAATAGTACATGAGAGTCCACTCGGGAAAAGTGACCACTCTGTTCTTGTGATAACGTTCAGGTGTTATGCTGATATAGCAAGTCGAAAGTGGATAAAATACTACTACGAAAAAGGAGAGATTATAAAGGTATAAAGGAAAAATTGGAAAACACTGATTAGGAAGAAGTAATTGGCAATGATAAAATAGATGACCAATGGACAAAAAGTTTAATGGACATATTTAAAAAATAGAGGATAAGTTCCTACCTCATAGAGTAGTTAGTAACACAAACATACGCAGGGGGAAAGTACCCCTAGATAAGAAATCGGTAAAAACAACAAAAACACTATGGAAGGGTTATCTGGAGAAAAAAAAGGGAAATACTATAATGAATACTGTAGGGCTAGAAATCAAGTCCGTAAATTAACAAGGAAGATCCAGAAAGAGTTTGAAACAAAGTTAGCAACAGAAACTAAGTCAAACCCAAAAGCAGTATGGAAATACATGAATTCCAAAACAAAAAGTAGGGAAGATGTTTTAGATTTGAACATAGATCCTAATGACCCGAAATCGAGACCGACAAATTCTGACAGGTGTCTTAGGTCACGTCTTCTCAAGTGTTTTCAAGGTAGAATTAAAACAGCATGGAAAATTTGACTATTGAGGAGAAAATGGTTAAAGAAAAACTAAACAATCTCAGTGTGGGTAAATCAGTAGGACCAGATGGTATACACCCTAGATTCTTAAAAGAATTATCGACCCAATTATGTAGACCATTAGCTTTTTAGTAATTCTCTAGCTATGGGTGAGCTACCAAAGGAATGGAAACAGCAATATATAAAAAGGAAGCCGTAAAAATGCAGGAAATTACAGACCTGTAAGTATAACGAGTATATTATGCAAATGCATGGAACAATGCATAAAAGACCACATTGTTAATCATGTGACAAGTAATAACCTTTTCAGTAAACAACAATACGGTTTTATTAAAGGTCGTTCAACCGTACTACAACTGTTAAATTTTATGGAATCGTGGACCAAAGCATTAGACAGAGGAGACTATAGACACAGTGTATTTAGATTTCATGAAGGAATTTGATACTGTCCCCCACAGAAGATTGATAGGCAAACTAGAATCATATGGTATAAAGGGCTCAACATTAAGATGGATTGAAGCATTCTTATCTGATCATATACAATAGATCAGCATAAACGGAACAAACTCTAAGTGGCATCCCCCAGGGGAGTGTCCTAGGACCAATCCTATTAATTCTGTATATAAACGATCTACCAAGCAATATAGCTTCAGACTTATATATGTTTGCAGATGACACTAAATTTTTTTGAATAGTTAATAACATAACACACTAGAAGAAGATTTAGATAAACTTACATCATGGTCAAACCAATGGTTATTAAAATTTCCAGACAAATGTAAACTCGTGTACATAGGAAAAAAGATGAACATATGTATACTTACAATTAAAAAATCAATAGTATGGTCTATGAGTTAAATCTTAAAGAAGAAGAAAAAGATATTGGGGTTATTATTGACTCAAAGTTAGAATTTGACAAGCACATCAACCAAAAGATTATTAAAGCAAACAGTATAATGGCAATTATTAGAAGGTTGTTTTCAACCTTAAATGAAAATAGTTTTATACCACTATATAAAGCTTTAATAATGAGTCATTTAGATTACGCAGTAAGCGTATGGTCCTTATAAACAAAAAAATGTAAGGATGCGATAGAAAATGTGCATGTGCAGAGACATGCAACTAAGCAACTCCCAGGAATGAAGGATATTCATTTCATTACCAGGAAAGAAACTCCCTACATTAGCATATAGAAGAACACGCAGAGATATGATAGAAGTATATAAACTGTTAAAACTTAAAAGGCAAGTATGATATGAATGTATCTTCTAACATTGTCAGGTTATGCAAAGACTGTGAAATAAAGGAAGAAACAACGGGTCATAGTTTGAAATTATTCCAACAACGTTCACCTGTAAATACAAGAAACGAGTTTTTCAATCAGAGTTACAAAATTGTGGAACAATTTACCAGAACAGGTAGTAAATGCACCTAGTATCAACTCATTTAAAAACCGCCTAGATAACCACTGGAGAATGGAAGAATTCCTCTACGACTACAAAGCCCCCTTGCCAGGAAGCCATAGAGCTTTTAAAGAAACAAACGCAGATCTGACCACCGAGGCCACCGCCTACAGTCAGAAACAACCTAAGTATGATGTAGACATTTTCTTGAAAATGTATGTTCTACTATATGCTGATGACACTAGAATGATTCAATCAAATACAGATTCCTTGTGTATAGTGGAACTATGTCAACTCTTCTAATGGTTGACATTTGGTTGTTTCAGGTGTCAACTATATTGTGAATCTGTAATTATTAGTCTATATTTATACAACTGATCTATATAAATCAGTTGTATAAATTTTCTGTTTGTCACCTACAGGTGACAATACATTTTTGGCCAGTAGACAGCAGTCACCATTTTATAATAATTAAATGAACATCAAAATAAACACAACTTGCAATTATAGAAAATCAATAGTTTTGAACTGGTCAGCTTAACAGGGGTCTAATGTCTCTGCTCTGCCTATGACCAATTAAAGATTAGTCAAGGTCTCAATGGCAAAACTAGAGAAAAAAAAACGTTACTGACCAGTTTTTGAAAAAATAGGAAAAATTTAAAAAAAATTACCAGTTTGGAGGCCACAGGGAGCCCTTAGAACTATTCAATCAAATACAGATTTCTCGTGCATAGTAGCAGTGTCCTAAAATGTCTATGCAAAATTAAAGAAAAATTTGCTGGACGGTTTCTGAGATACGGCAGCTAACGGCGGACGGAGAGTGATGGCAATAGTTCATTGGACCTTCGGCCAAAAGGATTAAAATTGTGTTCATCGTAACTATGATTTATGCTTAACCTTTGTGTTTATCACCTAAAATTAACATCACTGATCACAAAACGTTTCCATAATCAGTAGATGTTCATAAATAACAAATTGTGTTCATCTTAACTATGATTTATGTTTAACCTTTGTGTTTATATTACTAGTACCCTAGGCCTAGCCTACTATTATAATACTACTGTAGTCTATGCACAGTCATTTACTGTATTCAGCACAGGTACTTTATATTTATTTTCTTACATGAATAAAATTATATTTCTATGTAATGTTTTGTTTACGTCAGCTGCCATATCGTGCATATTTTATTATTGTATGATATGCCCATAATAATTTATTACCTCAAAATGACAATGTCCGCATTGTCATCAGTGTCGGATTTAGGGTAAGGCAGACAGGCCAGCAGTACAGAGGCCTCCACAAATAATTTTTGTTGACCCCCTTTTTCTTGCCTCAGTTGTGTTGTACGCTTTTTCAGTTGTATGTTTTCTGGATCAACAGACTTGGGGGATGTGTTTTTCGACTGTGCACCCCTCTCATTCAATTACACCCCTATAAGACCACCAACTGCATACCCTCAAGGCTCCCAAAACATCAAACTACTCGATCTCTACTACTTAGTCAAGTGGGAACTATACCTCTGCCAGGCGGGAAGGAGACCATGCATCACCCAGCTTATACCCACCCATGTGTGATGCTGAGGTGTTCTAAAAGCATGGACAAAGGAGCTTTATGATATGAAGACCTTGTTGTGGTAGGTACGAGTTACATCAATCTGATAGGGTGACCGAACAATCACAGTTGATTTTCACAGCGAACATTCAATGACGGACTATGATAAATTTGGTATTTAAAGTCCGATGTCCATAACGATTGGTCACTGAACATTTGTAGGATGGCCTAGAATTAATAGCACGAAAAAACATGTAAAATAATTTGCTGGCAGTACAATTCATTTCATACCTATTTGGACATGTAATATCTAGATAACATACGTATATGCTGTACTAAATGTGATGTTAGGTCAGCAAGTTATTTGTTTTTCATGTGCAATGACAAGAAAACATCGTTCTAGAAATAAATTACAGGACAGGCACCATTGCTACTATATTTGTAGCTATCACATTTCATAGATATTTTGAATAGTATTGATGTTACACGTTTTAATTACATTGTGGAAACATAAGAAACTGTAATAAAATGGCCTTTGTGAGTATCGAGTGTTTTGTCTGCAGAACATTTCAAATGGTAATTTACTGAAATAATAAACAACTTAAAAAGTTTTAGTGAAGCATCGTTGCTAAAACAATCATCACTGTCCAACAACCTTTCAAACAATGATTAATAATGTTCATACAATCGAGTTATTCCTGGGCTGAATCAAGTACACAAATGAAACCAAGCGTATTAAGTGCTATTTAATGTCTTCAAAACTTTAATTTGACGAATAATGCTACACACTGCCTCCAGGCATGCCATAACAAAAGTCGGGGTACGCAAATACAGCATGTGACAAATGACTGTCTCCAACTGTAGGTCCAGTATATGACATTTGCACAGTTACCACCTTGTTTAAATAACACATTTTCTGTCTCATTAAGCGAGGACTTAAAAGAACTGCTGAGAACGTTGCCCCAGTGTGACCACCTTGGCTTCAGCTTCTGAAAAAGACTAGTTGAATGACGCCTCATAAGACCTTCCGGTTCTGTTAACCACAACATATATACAGAGTAGTCAGTTAAAAGAAAATGCCGAGTGCTGGAAGGAAAGAAAGGACATTTTCATCAAATGACCTCTCGCAGAAACAATGGATGTTCCTCGTATTCCAATGACATTCATCTTCTACAGGAAAGTTCACATGCGATACTTGTGTCTTACTATGGCAGGCATAAGTGTCTGAGTGGCAGAACCAAGCATATCTTGTGACAGTGCTGCAACAATGTAGCGAGTTACAGTGTGCAGTGACAGTTGTGATGAATTAACGTCACGTAGCTACTCAACTGAAGTAAGTATATTACAAAGTAGCATCATTCCATACATATCGCTGTTTAGCATACTTTAATTATCGACAAAGCAAAATAACAAAAACCAAAAACAACATGAGCAGAGAGTGTCATCCCTGAAATTGCAAACCATTATTAAACCGGGAACAAAGAACACAATTTTGAGCAAATATCTATAAAATCTTTACTACTGATAAATCAGTTGTTTCAAAAACTGTTTCTGATTACACCTGATATAATTGTTTTCTTATAACCAGATTTTGACAATTTGCAAAACTTATCCAAACACCAGGAAGTTTTCTCGTGTGACTCAAATCTGTTTGCGTAACTTGCGTCACTTCATGCCACCGTTTGACGAAAGGTGAGAAGGTGGTACTGCAAAATATACAAAAATAAAATGCCTAACATATCACTGTGCAGGTGATCAACAGCCGCACAATAAAGCTGTCATTGTGCATCCAATAAAATTCATGCAAGTTTATAATGAATGCCAATGAACGACAACAGGGTTTATACAGTCCTCTATTAAATAACCACGATACTCAATGTACATGCGCAACTGCCCATTGCCTTTCTATACAAACAAGTCGATTCAAAACCCAGTCAGCTGAGCGTTAATTGCATAAAGCTTACATCAGATGACTGATTGAGTGACTATTCAGATCCGTTATTCAACGTCTGCAGTCAAAACGGCCAGTGTTGTTTTTAAACTTCTGGAACGGCTGGTTTGGAAAACTGTACTTTGTGCATACCGTAGCTGCTACAAAAATCTCACATATGCTAATCAACTTAGCCATGTCAACTGAAGAATACTGTAATCGACGCAGCAAAATCACCTATTCCATTTATTAAACCAGTAAGGTCCTTCATGAAAAATCACATCTAATTATAGCAGATACAATCATTTTAAAATAATGTACTGCAACGTGTCCGAGTTGAGAAATCAGGAATCGTGACCTTCCCCTGTGGAGATTGATACTGCAAAAATGACAACAGATGCAGCGGGCTCGATGCACCAGTGCTGCCACCTGTCTGACAGAACACCAAAGAGTAAGCAATCGCTTGGTGTCTGCCAAGACGAGTCTGTTCGATTTAATCGACAATGGTGAACTGGTGCAACTGTGTGCCACCAACCACATATTTGCGACAAGTTTATGTTATGAGCTGTATATCGACCGAGTTCTCTCTGTGGAGCCACATTCATTTCTATGGCAATGGCCACTAGGCGGCGTCAGTTGTGGATCTTGATGGCCTTCTCCAAATAGCTGTAGCGGGACCTCTTTGGTGCCTTGTTCACGTGATCCAGACCCAGCCACGGATTCGTCTGCATGCCACTTCCTGTGGGGAAAACAACACAGAGCTAACATCCGGAACAATAGTCGGGCAGCAGCAATTGTGTTTACTGCACATGGTCTTCGTTCACTCAACTGTATCAATGACTACCTGGCAAAGACGTGTACAAACAGTATTCACACAAAAATTCCAACAGCTGAATGCTTCCAGGAGAAATTGAGTAGGTTTTATTATAAACAGGTCTGCCAGAAAGTTGCTTTCAGCGGTACTACAAAGTGGATACTAAAATGTTATAAGAACTTTACCTTTTCTTGAGAGCTTTAGTACCGTAAGGCCTAATTCCCATCTGCACTCGCTTTGATTACCTATTGATTGGGGGATGACACACATGACTAAACCACAGTTAAACATAATCCCACACAGCACCTGAGTGAAAGAATAAATGTTAATATGATACTGTCCAGAGAAACTGACCTTGCAGTGGCCGCGGTCGGAACTCTGCCAGATCAACCATGAAGTTGCTGTCCTCGGGCAGATACGTGTGTTTTCCCATCGTCACCAGGGCAAACTTGAACTGAAAACATTGAGACTAAGTTCCTATAAACATTCCATCCGAATCTATTCAACTCTCTACTTGTTGAAAGAATTCTATAATTTGTTCCCTGATTGAAAACAATGATTTGTACTCAAAAATTTACATGAAAAATGCATGTTTGAGAAAAACTAATTCAAAGTGTTTGGCTCGTTTTGTCAATGCAAACATGGTCAAAAAAATTAATCGCAGTAAATACACCTGTACATTTGAATGAATTAGTGGATCCTTTACCTATTTCTTGATTCATTTATCTCCTTAACATTTGTGTTGAGTCTTAAAGGAAAACAAAAGGCAACTTTTTGGTGTTAAGCATCTAAAAGAGTTAATACAAACTAACAATTTCCAACTACAATCAAATTTTTAACGTCAGCGGTTTACCAGGAAAACATTTTTGAACACACAACTACCGAATTTCTATGGACTACGCCATTGTTAGAAGAAAGTGACGTCACACTGTCGTAACTCGCTTCGTAAATTTTCTGCGTACTATTTGTTCCAAACTCCGTTAGGTGGCGCTATGGTAAGTTTACCAATTAAATTATGTGCGCATGCGCTGTGACTGTGTAAATAAGATGGCTTTCCAATTCTTCGGAAGATGACGAAAACCAAATCGATTTCGAAGCAACTGGTTACCACAAAAACAAGGGCCTTTGTTGGAAGATAGGGCAGAGGCGCGTGCCGGTGGGCACGAACAGGAAGGCCCAAGGCGCATACCATGCCGAGATGAAATTGACTGGTGTCGGTGGGGAAAATGCCGCAGCGATCTCCGTGGCTTGTTCAGGAACAAGAACTGAATATGTCTGCTGCCAGGAGGCGCTTGCTACTCGACAGCAACGCTGTTGGTGAAGGTAATTATTAACCTGTTTAGTTTATTGTTTAAATAACCGATGAACCTAAGTTCCGGGCTGCGTATGAACAGCGAGAGATGATCGCTCGGGCCGGTGTCCCTTCACTTGTCTTACATTTGGGATTGGTTGACTTTTAACTTAGTTAGATCTCACGCTCAGACTCAGTGTTTGAACTTTGACATGTCCATTTTCGAATACCACCCATGACTATACCCTCACTTTTTAAAAAGAAATGTAGTTGAATGGTTCCATGATTCATGTGAACCAAAATTGTACAGGGCAGAACTATGATTGAAAATAAGCAGGAATTAACTCTCTTTTGTTCTATTCCCGTCGACACTCTTCATATTCGCAGTAATGGCTATGCATGTATGAACAATATGTGGCAGTACTACTTTTTAAACACATGGCAGCAGGTAAATTATTTTAACTTTATGCATACTGCAATTTTTCTGCCCAAAGTTTACATTGGCTCTTATGAATAAAATATACCTTGAACATTTTTCAGCCAGAGCCCCCATTTGTTTTGGTGACAAAGAAAATGACCACCGTTTTGTGCAAATATTGACACATTTCAAAACGGCCTTCCTTAATCTGCATGATATGTCTATGGACCCAGGTATAATACTGGGATGAATACAGTTAGAGGATCGTGATGCATTCTTTGTGAAATCTGTTCAGAATAATAATCCATGTTTGTTTAACATTTGTGTAAAACTGTTATTTAAATGCTTAATTCTTTGTTACAGGTGGACTGCTGTGCATTACAAACAGCAGAGGATTTACAATTCTTTGTTTGGAGCAGGTGATGCTGCAGAATGGGAATTAGACCATCCAACAAACAAGTACGTATATATGTGCATGCATTGTTACAAGACCAGTGAAATGTGTTGTTAAATATTTATTGAAATGTATTAATAATGAACACAATACAACATCATAGTAGCAATACAAATATATATAGATAATGTTATCAGCAATCTCATGCCTGATGCCCAAATTATTAACAATCTTCCAGGGAAATTACTTAGTGGACTTACCATATGTCATCTACCATCCACATGCTAAGCAAATTCACACCATTGAACTAACTACCGTTTGAACCTAACATCAAGAAAGATCATGTATTCAAAACTAACAAGTATGTCGCACTAATCCATGATGTAAACAATAACGGAATAAAATCAGAATTAACATGCATTGAAATAGGTTGCAGAGGCTATGTATCTGAACCCAACAAATCTAAGACTGACAACCTCCTTAAAATCTCGTGGAATATAACCACCAACAAAACAACTAATTCAATTGTATGCTTGTCTAACGCCATTCACCCTTTCTAAATGTAAAGACGAACCACACTGGTTTGAACCAAGACTAATTTAAATATGATGACCATCACCCTAATATGACAATAATTACAAAATAAAATTTCCCTCAACAGCAAGTAATCCTATACATAAATGTGTTCATTTTCAATACAACTTACTTTAACCGTTAGTCATTATTTACCTTAGCCTGCTACAATATACTACTATACATAGCTATTTACTGTATTCACACATGAATAAAGCGATACTCTCTCACTACAGAACAAATGATAATGGTTCCACTTGTTATCATAACGTATAGATTCAATGTTTGTTGCACCGTCATAATTGGTTCTGTAGTGCAAAATTACCAATATTTGCCTTATTCCAGATGTTTACATGTTTAATGGTAAACAATTTATATAAAGGAATGGTGTCGTTATAGAACCGATTTTTATATGTCATTTATTTACTTTACTACTATGTTTATTTGAGCCTAATTTATTTCAGGTCTCTCAGGTGGGCTGCATGCAGACAGTTTACCTGGTGGATCCATGGCAAGCTGGGACGGAGGGTACAGAGAGTTCTACCAGCATGCGCCAGCCATGGAATAAGATCAAGGTTCCCTGCCCCCGATGGGGGACAACACGAGGGATACCACCCTGGACTTGAAAACTAAACTAGACAATGTACATGTGACCTATGATGGTGTAGGTTGGTGGTGGCAGTATTTATTGTTTCTTTACAAATTGACTGACTCTTGCTGCCAGCAGATCCTCCTCTGGTTTTGGGACATCTGCCCCAGTGACTGTGATCGGATGCAGTGTGATATTTCTTTATAAACACATCTGTCACTCGATCCGTGAGCATTTGTAGGTGGGTACGTGGGTTCACCTGTTGTGGTCTGTTATGCAGCACCCATTGCTTGCGTCTTTCGGACCACATGACACCAGTCTCAACAGGTTTGTCTGGGACGTGGTCGGTAGTTCCACGCCAGAGCAGACAGCATCAATCTAGCTTTCATTCCTACAGTGAAGAATAGTACATGCAGTATTCTAATAAAATGTCTGCAAACAACTGGTGTAACACACCAGTCTATATGTTGTTAGTAAGCTGCTGTTATTTACCTTATGACTAGCATTCAGTGAACTTTAAAATGCTTTTCCTGTGTACTGTAAAGTGTTGGTTGTTTTTAGTAACAATACAATGGCCAATCATGGTAATCATACTGGTACATTAGTAAACCGATACTGATCCTTACAAATAAGGCATTCCATCATCACATTCCTTCACATAATTTATTATAACTTTTTTTGTTCTTAATTTCTGTATATACAGTCACTGTGTTTTGATTTTATATTTCTTTAATAAAATTGGTTATAATGGCACAAGTGCTCTTATTTATTTCATTACAGACAAATGCATTCTGGAATGTAATTATTACACGGAGATGTAATTTATTACACTCAAGTAACTGTACTCATAAATGTACACAGCAACTGATTACAAGGATTAGGTAGCACTATCCATCTGTGTATTCGCACCCTCACATCTGAGTGACTAAACTACTGAAACGTTGGTCATCAGGAACTTTGACTATGTACCATTTTTGGTCCCATACATAAGTCGGTGGTCCACATATTAACACATAACATGTAAACAGCATTTACATTATCAGTTTTGGAAGTCTGAATAAACACATTTACTGATGAGGTAGTAGTCAAGCTGGCTGGTACTTTTGAATAGCCATCCTGAAAAAAACGAGTTGGATGCCTATGAAATGCAGTAATTTCGAAAACTTATTATAATGTTAGTTATGCATAGGAGCTGATTTAGTGTATTTGGGATTCAAGTCGGTGACTGGAATTCACCTTGCACTACTTGGGTCGTGGTCCCTACTCATCATCTACTGATTGCAAATCTAAAGGTTATTTGTTGCTTTGGACATGCCTCAGGTATAAAATGAATACATATCAAGTTTGGTACTTACTTCAGTAACTGTGCGTCACCGTTGCATAACACCACCACAGATGGTTTGATACATTGTGTATCCAATGAAGGAGGTCCTCGCATCCCTTGCCTCGGCCCTTCGCAGTAAACTTGCGGTTGATGCCTTCCCCCATGTGCCACATCATGTTGGTGATCGAGCTGAAATGCAAATTACAATTATTTGTATTTTTGATCCAAATTCAAGATATTTTCACAACAGCTGTTACCTGTTTTTGCTGTTAGTGTACAAAAAAACAAGTTAGTGAAGATGTGTGCACATGGTATATTATTAAAGATATTTCGACAATATATGATTATTGAGTGATGCCAGTATTTCTATAATACAAACATGGTGTATCTGGTGAGCTCATTGATAACTATATTTGGATCACATAATTACTCCTAGAGATATCCTTCCAAATGCTGAATTTAAATGTATTTTTAAGAAAATGGCCATCAAATGAGGCATAATGGATAAAAATTACTTGATATTGACACCCTTATTCCATGGATAAGAGTGGTTTAAAGGTATGTAATTGTTGTAAAATGATATATATTCACAGTAAACATAATAAGCTACCATAATCTGGCATGAAAAACATTTTAGTATTTAAAAAAAAAAAAAACCCACTCATCTGGGTTGTATCCCTTAAAATTTAGTAACATGTAATTTTAGTAAATAAAAATTTTAAACGTTTTACAATAGAGTATATAGTGATATTCTTCGTCACATAAACAGTAGTCACATAATTATATACGAAGTCCAATTATATAATTAACATCGTGACATAAATGATAGGCCAAACATTCCGATATATGACAATGTTTAATGCAATATTATTGGATGCAGAACGTATTTTTTTTCATTTAACACAAAATACAGTAAGTTTTGCAATATTATAAACGACAATAATTCCAGCCCATGTTAATCCGTTACTGTAATATCGCTCACGCGACTTGATTGCCGTTAACTTTTGCTATTCGGCTATCTTCTAAAGTCTAAACTCGTTATGGTGCAATATAGTACATTATGGTACTGTTCTAGCTTGCCTCCAGCATATCTTGCATCTCAAATGTCAACAGATTATAATTGGATACCAAGTAACTCGGTACTAACCTTCTTGCGATCGATTTCTCGGCGGCGGCGCGTTTGATCGAAAATATGCGTCGCTTCGACGGCTGGAGTCCGTGACTAAATATCGTAGGCACTGCACCTGGCTTCAAACATCGACGTCGGCGACGTTTTGTCGGATCTTAACTGACGACATAGATTTCCTTCGAAGCACGTTTCTTCAAAATGATCTGAACATAGTGCGTTGTATTTCGAAGGCTTCCAACCAGCCCGTCCACAGTTGTGAATCCACTATTTCACTTCTGGCTCATTATCCTTCGCTGTACTATTGTTACAACCGTATGTAGAGCAGTATGGCACATTGCAAGTCACGTTTTCACTGGTAAGCTCAACTTATACTAATATAACGAACCGCATCCCATGAACATGAACCAACCACGCAAACTACACAAGACAGTGTGTCGTATACGGCAAAAATAATGCTGCTCGTTGATTGGTTGCTTTCGGCCAAATGAACGCGTCATCACTAAGATGGCAGTCTACATGTTATAGCAGATTTCGTTAGAATCTTCCACTTTAAGACTACATTCCGGGTAAACCACTGAACTGAAAATTGTGATTGTAGATGCAAATGGCTAGTTTGTGCTAACTCTTTTAGGTGCTTAACACCACAACGTTGCCTTTTGTTTTCCTTTAACAAAATGAGTCACATGTCAAAAAATAAAAAAGAAGATATGTTAAGCTATCGAATGGTGCATAAAACATGGACCTAGCTCACTCACAGCCAAAGTTATGCCACAGGGAACATGGACCTAGCTCACTCACAGCCAAAGTTATGCCACACAACATGACTGGGGTAGAAATGTTCAAACTGAGAAAACACAGTTCATTTACATGTTTATACGTTTTCTTCAAATTACCTTAATTACGCATAATAGATTTCTCTGAAATTTTGCACAGTGTTGGCTAATGGTATTTTCTGTACATAGTGTAAATATGAACCAAATAGGTGACCTATTAATAATATTATGACAAAAAAACACTTTATAACTGTAGTAAAAATACATAATCACTGCACGTACAAACGCTGTATAATAACCGAGCAACAACGTAACATGACATCGAGACAGTTGAATGTAATAAAACTTTAGATAATTGCTACGCGGTATACAGATAATTATAACACTTAAGCTTTGTGGTTTTATTAACTTAATCGTCCATCTACAAGGGAAAAGCCCCCGACGTCGAAGACTACAACGAGTGATCGAACATCACTACACTTGTATTATTCCAAATTCGGCCGTTTTAGTTCTATTTCACTGATCAATCAATGCATTTGAAATACACACTCCCAAGTCCCGCTCACTGTCAAAGCACACGTAGAGTTAGCCAATAAGGGGACCTGTTTCAGTCTCACAGCTAGCAGCAGACGACCTTTGTGTCACGCGTTATTATTGGCTAAAGTTGACGTAAATGTGGAATTACCATGCCACATATGGAAAGTGGACATGCTGGGCTTTCCCGTAGTACCAAATATGTCCGCTTTCCGTTGAGGGATATCCCAAAAATTGTGACGCGAACATGTGTCATTTATCGCTTTTATTTTATGGAATTCATGCATGAAATGTTACATATACTCTTTCTAAAAAGGTTCTATTACCCGGGTATTAATACAAATGAGTAAAAAATTGACAATCGATAGAAAAGACATTAAGGTATCATTTGGAGACAAAAAGTCAAAATCATCAAAAATCACTGCAACGTAAAAACGTTGTTTTCTAAAAATCAAGTTCACTTACATCCGACTCATTTCGTTGTTTCGACACATTTGAAAAATCAATGTTCAATATGTGTTCCATGGTTGAAAGCAATGTTCTCTATGCAAACAAAGGCAATATATTACAAAATAGTTACTTAATATGAACCAATCACTGTACCTTTTCAAATTCTTTCTCGTGTATTTCCAGTTTGTGTTGTATCCTTTCTTTCACCTGAGCAAACGGTTCTCCCTGAAACACAAAACATGTATTACTACACACTGGAACTACTTATATACATGCACAAAATACACAAACGTATGCCACGCACTTGTTCACAAATGTAAGCATACATTTTTCATCTAAATGCAGTTGAACTTATCTGATATAATACGCTACCACAATTACTACCGTATTTACTAGAGAACCAAGGGAACATCAAATCAAGCCTGGCAATGTTTTATGTTTGCTTAAAGAAATAGTACGTTATGCAATACTTACATGTTTCATTTTAATCATAAATGGTGTACCAAATGTTGAGAATATCTCCTGGAACCAAAAATAAATATGTCAACATTTCATGCAGTAACCAATTTCACAGATTAACTGGTCAGTCATATTGAGATCGCAATTTGTATTCTGGCAATCACAACACTTCCTATTACAAACCTACCAGGACACTGTGCTGGGGGAAACAGTTGTCAAACAAGTTTCACAAAATGGTCTATATAGTTATAACATAAATAATAAAATTCATGAATATGTAGGGAATATTATACATTATCTAGTCATGAAGTCATTGTAATTAAGAGGCTCGTAGTTTTAATAAATATATATTAACATGACATACAAACTATAACATCAATAGCAGGCAGATACAGGAAAAGTACTTTCTGGAAGTATGGAAGAGATAAAAAAGAAGTACCTTCTGGACATATGGAAGAGAAAAGTACCTTCTGGATGTATAGAAGAGAGAAAAGAAGTACCTTCTGTCTGTATATGGAAGAGAGAAAGGATGTACCTTCTACACATATATGGCAGAGAAAGAATTACCTTCTATACATATATGGAAGAGACAAAAGAAGTACCTTCTGTACATATATGGAAGAGAGAAAAGAAGTACCTTCTCTACATATATGGAAGAGAGAAAAGAAGTACCTTCTCTACATATATGGAAGAGAGAAAAGAAGCACCTTCTCTACATATATGGAAGAGAGAAAAGAAGTACCTTCTGTACATATATGGAAGAGAGAAAAGAAGCACCTTCTCTACATATATGGAAGAGAGAAAAGAAGCACCTTCTCTACATATATGGAAGAGAGAAAAGAAACACCTTCTCTACATATATGGAAGAGAGAAAAGAAACACCTTCTCTACATATATGGAAGAGAGAAAAGAAACACCTTCTCTACATATATGGAAGAGAGAAATGAAGCACCTTCTCTACATATATGGAAGAGAGAAAAGAAGCACCTTCTCTACATATATGGAAGAGAGAAAAGAAGCACCTTCTCTACATATATGGAAGAGAGAAAAGAAGTACCTTCTCTACATATATGGAAGAGAGAAAAGAAGTACCTTCTCTACATATATGGAAGAGAGAAAAGAAGCACCTTCTCTACATATATGGAAGAGAGAAAAGAAGCACCTTCTCTACATATATGGAAGAGAGAAAAGAAACACCTTCTCTACATATATGGAAGAGAGAAAAGAAACACCTTCTCTACATATATGGAAGAGAGAAAAGAAACACCTTCTCTACATATATGGAAGAGAGAAATGAAGCACCTTCTCTACATATATGGAAGAGAGAAAAGAAGCACCTTCTCTACATATATGGAAGAGAGAAAAGAAGCACCTTCTCTACATATATGGAAGAGAGAAAAGAAGTACCTTCTCTACATATATGGAAGAGAGAAAAGAAGCACCTTCTCTACATATATGGAAGAGAGAAAAGAAACACCTTCTCTACATATATGGAAGAGAGAAAAGAAACACCTTCTCTACATATATGGAAGAGAGAAATGAAGCACCTTCTCTACATATATGGAAGAGAGAAAAGAAGCACCTTCTCTACATATATGGAAGAGAGAAATGAAGCACCTTCTCTACATATATGGAAGAGAGAAAAGAAGTACCTTCTCTACATATATGGAAGAGAGAAAAGAAGTACCTTCTCTACATATATGGAAGAGAGAAAAGAAGTACCCTCTCTACATATATGGAAGAGAGAAATGAAGCACCCTCTCTACATATATGGAAGAGAGAAAAGAAGCACCTTCTCTACATATATGGAAGAGAGAAAAGAAGCACCTTCTCTACATATATGGAAGAGAGAAAAGAAACACCTTCTCTACATATATGGAAGAGAGAAAAGAAACACCTTCTCTACATATATGGAAGAGAGAAATGAAGCACCTTCTCTACATATATGGAAGAGAGAAAAGAAGCACCTTCTCTACATATATGGAAGAGAGAAAAGAAGCACCTTCTCTACATATATGGAAGAGAGAAAAGAAGTACCTTCTCTACATATATGGAAGAGAGAAAAGAAGTACCTTATCTACATATATGGAAGAGAGAAAAGAAGCACCTTCTCTACATATATGGAAGAGAGAAAAGAAGCACCTTCTCTACATATATGGAAGAGAGAAAAGAAGTACCTTCTCTACATATATGGAAGAGAGAAAAGAAACACCTTCTCTACATATATGGAAGAGAGAAATGAAGCACCTTCTCTACATATATGGAAGAGAGAAAAGAAGCACCTTCTCTACATATATGGAAGAGAGAAATGAAGCACCTTCTCTACATATATGGAAGAGAGAAAAGAAGTACCTTCTCTACATATATGGAAGAGAGAAAAGAAGCACCTTCTCTACATATATGGAAGAGAGAAAAGAAACACCTTCTCTACATATATGGAAGAGAGAAATGAAGCACCTTCTCTACATATATGGAAGAGAGAAAAGAAGTACCTTCTCTACATATATGGAAGAGAGAAAAGAAGCACCTTCTCTACATATATGGAAGAGAGAAATGAAGCACCTTCTCTACATATATGGAAGAGAGAAAAGAAGTACCTTCTCTACATATATGGAAGAGAGAAAAGAAGCACCTTCTCTACATATATGGAAGAGAGAAAAGAAGCACCTTCTCTACATATATGGAAGAGAGAAATGAAGCACCTTCTCTACATATATGGAAGAGAGAAAAGAAGTACCTTCTCTACATATATGGAAGAGAGAAAAGAAGTACCTTCTCTACATATATGGAAGAGAGAAAAGAAGCACCTTCTCTACATATATGGAAGAGAGAAAAGAAGTACCTTCTCTACATATATGGAAGAGAGAAAAGAAGCACCTTCTCTACATATATGGAAGAGAGAAAAGAAGTACCTTCTCTACATATATGGAAGAGATAAAAGAAGCACCTTCTCTACATATATGGAAGAGAGAAATGAAGCACCTTCTCTACATATATGGAAGAGAGAAAAGAAGCACCTTCTCTACATATATGGAAGAGAGAAAAGAAGTACCTTCTCTACATATATGGAAGAGAGAAATGAAGCACCTTCTCTACATATATGGAAGAGAGAAAAGAAGCACCTTCTCTACATATATGGAAGAGAGAAAAGAAGTACCTTCTCTACATATATGGAAGAGAGAAAAGAAGCACCTTCTCTACATATATGGAAGAGAGAAAAGAAGTACCTTCTCTACATATATGGAAGAGAGAAAAGAAGCACCTTCTCTACATATATGGAAGAGAGAAAAGAAGTACCTTCTCTACATATATGGAAGAGAGAAAAGAAGCACCTTCTCTACATATATGGAAGAGAGAAAAGAAGTACCTTCTCTACATATATGGAAGAGATAAAAGAAGCACCTTCTCTACATATATGGAAGAGAGAAAAGAAGTACCTTCTCTACATATATGGAAGAGAGAAAAGAAGTACCTTCTCTACATATATGGAAGAGAGAAAAGAAGCACCTTCTCTACATATATGGAAGAGAGAAAAGAAGTACCTTCTCTACATATATGGAAGAGATAAAAGAAGCACCTTCTCTACATATATGGAAGAGAGAAAAGAAGTACCTTCTCTACATATATGGAAGAGAGAAAAGAAGCACCTTCTCTACATATATGGAAGAGAGAAAAGAAGTACCTTCTCTACATATATGGAAGAGAGAAAAGAAGCACCTTCTCTACATATATGGAAGAGAGAAAAGAAGTACCTTCTCTACATATATGGAAGAGAGAAAGGAAGTACCTTCTCTACATATATGGAAGAGAGAAAGGAAGTACCTTCTCTACATATATGGAAGAGAGAAAAGAAGTACCTTCTCTACATATATGGAAGAGAGAAAAGAAGTACCTTCTCTACATATATGGAAGAGAGAAAAGAAGTACCTTCTCTACATATATGGAAGAGAGAAAAGAAGCACCTTCTCTACATATATGGAAGAGAGAAAAGAAGTACCTTCTCTACATATATGGAAGAGAGAAAAGAAGTACCTTCTCTACATATATGGAAGAGAGAAAAGAAGCACCTTCTCTACATATATGGAAGAGAGAAAGGAAGTACCTTCTCTACATATATGGAAGAGAGAAAGGAAGTACCTTCTCTACATATATGGAAGAGAGAAAGGAAGTACCTTCTCTACATATATGGAAGAGAGAAAAGAAGTACCTTCTCTACATATATGGAAGAGAGAAAAGAAGTACCTTCTCTACATATATGGAAGAGAGAAAAGAAGTACCTTCTCTACATATATGGAAGAGAGAAAAGAAGCACCTTCTCTACATATATGGAAGAGAGAAAGGAAGTACCTTCTCTACATATATGGAAGAGAGAAAAGAAGTACCTTCTCTACATATATGGAAGAGAGAAAAGAAGTACCTTCTCTACATATATGGAAGAGAGAAAAGAAGTACCTTCTCTACATATATGGAAGAGAGAAAAGAAGCACCTTCTCTACATATATGGAAGAGATAAAAGAAGCACCTTCTCTACATATATGGAAGAGAGAAATGAAGCACCTTCTCTACATATATGGAAGAGAGAAAAGAAGCACCTTCTCTACATATATGGAAGAGAGAAAAGAAGTACCTTCTCTACATATATGGAAGAGAGAAAGGAAGTACCTTCTGGAAGTGCGCGACTGGCACGAGGGCCTCGTCCTCTGCGACCTCCATCTCATCCAGAGGTACCTCTTCGATGCGGTAAACCTTCGTCCCTGTTGAGTTGGTGATGCACTCTAGTAACACGTTGTCTGGCTGGATCGCAAAGATCTTGTTGCTAATGATCTCCAGCAGCCTGAAACAAGGAAACAATCAAACTGCCTGTTTCACTTCAGTACTGTCTGAGTGTGTACCTAAGTTTGTTCTCCAGCAAAATACTCTAACCATTTCAACAAGATGATGTGTTTACTCCAATTTTTTCTTTCCATCCTCAAACCCAAATCGGTAATAGGTGCTAGTGATTGTATTACTAGTCTGGTATTCAAAAGCTGCTACAAAAATGATCAACAGCATGCACCGACCCCCACATAAACTAACAGAATTGCATTGGTGCTAGCAGTGTGAATATGCACAACCCAGTCATCTCACAGAGTACTCATCTTGGACTGTTGATAAAGCAATGGCTTCCTCTTGTGTATATGATCTGCCAGCTAGGGATGTGGTTTTGGATCACCCAAAGTCTCAAGTCCCACACCAGTATAAGTGGTAGTGATGGGAAGAGGTTAAAATCAATACAAAACACAATACATTTGTTAGACTGTATGAAGTGATGACACCACCCCTAAGAGCCCTGGCTACAGTGAAAGGTGGCAAGGTCAGTTGTTCATTTTAGCCCCTACCTGAGTTTGCCGGAGCATGAGGGGTCCAGTTGGATGTGTTTCCTCGCCTCCTTCAGCAAATCTTCCATACACCCATTGTTGTTGGGATACAGCACCAACTCCTGCTCACAGAGGGACAGGGTGGTGAACTACACACATAGGAGCAATGTACAAACACACACACACACACACACACACACACACACATACATGCGCACACACACATACATGCACACACACATACATGCAAACACACATACATACATGCATGCGCACACACACATATACATGCACGCGCACACACACATACATGCGCACACATCCACACATGCGCACACACCCACACATAGATACATGCGCACACACACAAAAACACATACATGCGCACACACACACACACACATGCGCACACACACATACATGCACACACACACATGCGCGCACACCAACCCCAACATCTTGTGTTACACGTGACAGGATGTATCTCTCATGTTGATTGTTGTAGGAAAAACAATTGTTTTCCCCACATTAAAAAAAACAGGTCATTGGTATGACAGCAACAACTTGTGCCACTGTGATAAGTTCTGAATCATTGTCATGCATACAGCCCCAAAACTGCCTATGGAAAACAAAGTGATAATCTGTCCCCCTTTATATACTTTCCATTGGAACATGAAGTATATAATTAAGTCAATCTATACCTAGTTTCAATGTGAAATAATGATCCCATTCAGAATTACCGTATGCTATCAATTGCAAGTGAAAAACCAATATTTAAAAAATTACATTAATTGATGAATCCATTAACTACCATCAGAATCATAATTATGCATGTGACATTTCCAACAACTTTTACATATGTATGCATTATATTACTTGGGCGGCATTACATCTGCCCAATCAAACTTTGCTTGCTCAAACAACATCTCTTTACATTTTTGTAACAACGAATAACATTCAGGGACAGAATTTCAACAAAACATACAATGCAATGTCCAACAAATCCACATGTGCTTCAGCTATTTTGTAAGCTTAACACAACTGGTTGCAGGGCAATAGTTTATGTGATGGATACATCAGTTATCAGCCCTCTAAATTGCAACTGAATTGGTCGCATATGCGACTATTTTTTCTGTTTGGCGCTGGCGATCATGACGAGTCTGTAATAATAGATCATGCGTTGTCATTTGCCATTTCATAAACCACATGTTGTCGTTTCTTGGAAACACCGTAAACTATACTGACTTTATTGGCAGTATTCTGAAATAAACACGACTGCTCTGCAATGGTATTTTAAAACGTGCAAGGCAAATTGCTACGAAGTGTCATGGCGCCCGTGGTACCTCGTGCCCCGACGTAAACGGGGGTGCCAGTGGAAGGCTCTAACGTAAACCATTTCGCGATCGTTGTCTGGCTGTCCGATAAGCGCATGGAAGACATGTTGCTAATTAAATGTAGTTGTCACATCGCTAGAACACACATCAGTGTACATATTCCGTTTTCGAATGCAAAACTCGAAGGAATAACAACAGCCTAGGTTACGCTGGCTTAAAGTGATATAGTCCGCGTTTCGTAGTTCTCACAAATTCTGTTGGATGGCGTCATAATAGTTGAAAAAAAATTTCAGTGAAACATCATCAGTGATTTAAACATTCACAACTGTTAATATGACTGCTTGTGTAATTTAAATGTGTTAACTTATATATTAAGAACTGCTGCATTAGAAATAACCAATCATTTATGTTAATGTGTGACAGGAATTATTTTATTATCTAAATTGATTATGCACAGTTCTTACTGTGTTGCAAATATTGCACAAATAAATGTTGTTAGAAAAGTTAACCACACAGTAAATCAGTATTATACAGATGCAGAGGTCATAAATTTGTAATATTTAAAATATTTCATAGAATCTATTATTTCTCAAAGTTAACTTTGACAAAAAAGTAACTTTTCTGAACAGAAAAGGGCTTCTTTTTCACCTTCAACAGGAAATGCATCATTTGACATGGAAAATGCGTCATTTGACACAGTATTTGTCTTTTTCTGAAACAGAATTTTGAAACGGAAAATTAGTGTTCCTATACACACATGTATATTTGCTGTTAATTATTGGTAATTTCAGGGATTCCACATATGACTGTTATTGATTTGCCAGTGTACCGTGTTATAATGCATAAAGTTAGTATCCGGCCACATATTCATACGTTTTAAATTTATTTATATTTCAAACAGACGTCAGTGGTTAATTTGGATTAAATTGGTACTGAAAACTCAATAGCATACATACGCACACACTTGGCTCCTACTTTTTTATTTGGCTCCTAAAAAAATGTAGGTGGGAGCCAGTTGGCTTCTAGACAAAAAAGTTAACTTAGAGGGCTGAGTTATACTGGCCGGATGATTGTGAAAGATTTGGGGGATGCACACAAGTGACAAGGATCATAAACGCACCTCTTCCTTGAACTGACTGTCGAGCCAAATACATCGGAACTGTCGCTTGTTCTCCAGCTCATTTATCCGCATGTTCACCTAGAAACAATCTAAGCAGTGTCACGTGGGCATGTCAAATACAAAGACATCATTATCTATACAACTGACCTGTTCGGAGATCACCAATCGTCACGACTGCACATGTGCGAACATGGAATTGTGGAGAGAATTACATTAAAAATGTAAGCATGTATAATTAATAGGTAATTAATTGTATGTCCTATGCAGTATCAAACTCACTTTGACCGCAGGCACCACAGTTGTTCTTGTCAATGTCTGCTTAAACTGAATTTCGCACTGTATAAATGAAAGTAATTTTACCCAGGATATTTTGCATAGAGCCGAAATTAACCGATCTCCGAACAGGTCAATGGCTCACATATGTATGGTGCATGTTAAAAGCTACAACAGCAAACACAATTTTTAAACTATCGAATTGATGACCTTTGAAAATGCACCAATTGCAGTCGATATTAACTGGTGACGTACATTTATTAGCATCCTATCTATCACTGCCACTCTTACCTGCTGGTAGTAGATTTTCCTAGGTTGTCGTGGCTTGAGAGAGGTGACCAGGTCTCTGAGAGTGCCTTGAAACGTGCATCTAATGGGCAAGGCTGGCCCCTCACGATACCTGCAACCAGAAGAGAAAACATTTGAAAGTATATCAACAACTGAGAAAATGATGCATCTAGACCAGCTGTCATACCATTTACCAAGTAGGTCTGTACAGCATCATCTAGACCAGCTGTCATACCATCTACCAAGTAGGTCTGTACAGTATCATCTAGACCAGCTGTCATACCATTTACCAAGTAGGTCTGTACAGTATCATCTAAACCAGTTGTCATACCATCTACCAAGTAGGTCTGTACAGTATCATCTAGACCAGCTGTCACACCATCTACCAAGTAGGTCTGTACAGTATCATCTAGACCAGTTGTCATACCATCTACCAAGTAGGTCTGTACAGTATCATCTAGAGCAGCTGTCATACCATCTACCAAGTAGGTCTGTACAGTATCATCTAGACCAGCTGTCATACCATCTACCAAGTAGGTCTGTACAGTATCATCGTTCCATGTTGCAAGTTTTGTAACACAAGTAAATCGAAAGAGATCTGATCAGTGGTATTGTAATAAGAAATTTACAGTCATGCTTGCACACGAGCTAGAGACCATCCAGAAACAGGCACCTGTCCCACCAAGTCAATGAGCCATCATTAAACAGAATCTGTCGTTAAATTTAAGGAAACTTTAAACATGTAAAAAGCTGCCGCCATGTCATTGGCAACACTATTTTTGTGGCACAAAAGTGAAAGTGTCCAGTGGCATGTCCCAGTATTGACAGTTTTCCATATACAAGAATCCAGTTAAGGAGCAAAATCGATTTTATATTGCAAAATTTTGGCTTAGGAGCTCATAAGAATGTTAGTGAATCTCCTGAAGATTCTTGCAGTATTTAGACAAACAGTATGACAACAAAATAGACACATCGCTGGCAACACAGGTAAAGATACAAAGTCGGCTAGAGCACATGTAAGAATATAACCGCTGGTGCACTGACAGGATGGTTGACTGGTGGAGAAAGGTACACAAGCTTGGGTCCAGCGTTGGATACCTTTACCCAGTAGGCTATACAGAGACAGCAATAATGTTCTACCGCTGAGGTGAAGTGGACTGAGTGAGTGTAACGAGGAAATCATGAGACACAACTAACTGTGACATAGTCATCTTTGTGAAGTGGTTTGTGGTTCAAATCTGTATTCTTTTTAAGTATTTCACAGCCAATTTACATTTCTTCTCATAAAGTTTCTTCCATCATCAGAGAACTTCTTCAGAGATGGCAACTGTGTCACTGTGACGGTGTCACTGTGACTGTGTCACTATCTAATGGCAGTCGTGTCACTGTGACTGTGTCACCATCTAATGGCAGTCGTGTCACTGTGACTGTGTCACCATCTAATGGCAGTCGTCTGAAAACGTTTGCTGAAAGCGGATGAAACGTTACAAGAAAAAAGGTAAATTGACTACATAAAATACTGAAAAGGTGTAAACGGTAACGTAGCCATGTCTTACCCCTGTGACTTGAAAAACTGCAGTAGGTATGGGTCTGTATCGAGGTGTGCAGCGACGGCCTTTGCCACCTGGTCATAGTCCATGTGTTGCGACAGCTCCAGCGTGAAGCCAAGATCATTCGGCACCTTCTTATCACAGAATGTCACATCAATGCTGTAGAACAGCTCCCTGGCAAACACAACCAAAAGTCACGACAAACTATCACAATAATCGCTACAAGCATCAAACAAGTTAGTACTAAATCTGTGTATTTGACCCGTGACATAAAAATAGTTTTAAAGGAAGACTTTAAAGGACACAGAAAATGAGGAAGGACGCAGAAGAGGTGGAGTGACCAAGTTAGACAGGCAGTAACACTGGTGCGCTGGCCCGGTGCCTTTTTTAGGCTGTCAGGCCAGCAGTTTTCATGTTTTACTGGCCCGCCGGGCCACTGGTTTCAATGCGATTGACCACTATCGTGTTTTATTGTGTTTCCGGTAACCCGACCCTACCTAGAAAAATAGGACAACCCCAATGTCTAATATTTGTATTTGATATTTAAATCAATGTTTGTTTTGTTATATTTGTTATAACTAATTAAATAATGGCAACTAAAACTCAACCATGCATATACGATGACATGTATACACAGCCAAGCTAATTTGTATCTGCCCGTGTGATTGGTGAATGGTGGGGTCATTAATTATTCACCCAATAAGCGGTCTTGTTACACATTGGTTACGGATGGCAGACAATTTCAACTGTCATCTGCATGATAAAATGGTAGTACCGGTAGATTTAATAATCCATAATGGAAAGTCATCAAGGAAATTTGTTATGCTGTCAAACATTTCATAGCATCGCTAAGGCTGCAGCGGTGGATCTTGTAATACAGCTGTGCCTTGGGTGGAAAGAGAACAAGGTCAGGAGTGAGTGAGGAGTCTGGACAGTGTTCACATTGTTGCACATTGACCGTTGTTTACATCAGCATCGGTCATCGCCAGTCATAATGATAACGGTCATCGCCAGTCATAATGATAATGTGATACACATGGTATTAGCATTCAGATGCACATTTATCATGGTACAATGTGCCTGATCCTGGCAATACCAGCCTTAGCATTGAGTCTCAGGCACAGCCAAAACCAAGAAATGCTTTTGATGTGCTGAGGACAGCCAGCTAAAGTATCAAGCCCCGAGCTGGAAATATAGGTCGGTGACATCTCAGATTTTGCAATAATAGCAGACTGCAGAGTGATACCATGATTACAAATCTTCATTTAACTGTGGACTTCTTGTGAAGCGACCAACAGTCACATCGGTGTCAACATATTTTGTTACCAAATCCGGGCCAGTAACCTTTGGGTGGGTCAGTAACTTTTCACATGTACTGGCCCACTGGGCCAGTGGATAAAAAATCTTAATGTCAAGGACACTGGACTCCCGCTTAAAGTAGTTAAAACAGCAGAGCAGTTGGCTCTAGAAAGGACGAAATGGAGAGGTGTGGCACCCAGGAGGATAGCGAGGGGTCAAATTGGCCTAGGTATTTAAGTCAAGTAAGTCATAAATCTCATATTCCACTGGTGGGAACACTATATTTAATGTTTTGATAATTAACAGATATTGTGCTTAGTCACAATCACAGGTGTTGTATCATCATGTAACATTATTATGAAAGTAACACATTCTGTTACCATCTATAAATATTAAAAATAAAACACATTGCTCTAACTGTATATGTATTAGCAGACACTAATCTCAGTAGCCTGTTGATGTTTTTTCATTTTTGCTATGTAACAAGAGCCATTGCCATTTACTATGAATATGGCAGTAGCTACCATATGTTGCTCTTGATAATTATGTAAGTACCAAGCATATATACGCATAACAGATAAAACCATCTAAATACAGGTCAATGAGGTCATAAGACATATTACTTCCCTCCAAACAGAACTTAACCCTACAGGTGGCCAATGGGCCGAATTCGGCCCGTGCGATCAGTACAAAACTGCTTCCGGCCGATTTTCGGCCCGATTCAGTATCACTCTTTTCACACAAAATTTTCCATCACTAGCAACTGACCGGGGAATGCACAGTATCATTGGAAAGCTGAATTATTGTTCTTCCTGTGGCATTTTTATCAATGAGTTGTATCGTGTCATGATTCAGTAATAGCAAATCACAACCAAGCTTTAAAATGTCGTAGTAGCAGATACCCAAATATGGCCGATTTTACTACGCTCTGCATCAGGATTTTACATTCCCATTCATATGGACTAAACAGGGAAATGGAGGTACTGATGGAAAGCCCAACGATTGGTCTATCCAACTAAATTTACGTCAACGGTCAACCAATCAGCGCATGGCTCTAAAATGTCTTCTTGTTGATTTCTGGTTTCATTCCATCACGACGAAAGTCCGCCACGTTTTTGTCTCGCTTCGATTATATAAGTTGAATTATTTCAAATGTCCGCGGCAATATATCAACAAAATACATGACAGTATTTGTGGATCAAGTTATTATACTAGTTCAGACAGTTACACAGACTTTGGGGGCTGTTTTTAAGTGGATATTATGCAAGTTGCTGACGAGCCGGACATCGCTGTCTTGCAACCGGACATGGGCCGATTCGGCCGGCCTACTCGGTCCGCCAGCGAAGGATACGATGCATTCAGAATTCAAATACAACATGTCCTATAACCTGATGTCATATATATGTGTGTAATTAGGAACTGTAGGTATTACTTACTTTATTGATATGTAAGGAAATTGATAATAGATACGTCATGTTATCGGACAGGTGCGCCATGGCGCACAATGGTAGGCCTACGAGGCCTATTGCCGTATTGGTTGTATTTGAACGTTCTACGAAAAATACAATAAAATGAAAAGTTCTGAATATATTTGAGTCTAGTTTTCATTATCACGCAGCTGAAATGTATAGCTACATTTGTTACACTGCATGCATGAACATACAACCGCACAATAATTATTCTGTCACTGGGCAAACTTGGGTTTCTACTTTACCCTCGTTCTGACGTTCATGAATAATAGTCTAAATTTTACATGGGTCTACCTAAAAAAATTCATAAAAAAAAAACTTCTGAGTATATTTGATTAATTTTGTCTGTATTCATTAGCTTATATACATGGCTACATTTCTCTAATTGGACATTGACACATACAACCACTCAGAAATTAGCTAGTAGTAGGGCGAAACAAATATTTGTTTGCATTTATTTTATATAAACTTTAACCCATTAGACCTCAAGTCGGCCAAACCCGCCCGAGTTCCGACTCCTCAAGTCGGCCAAACCCGCCCGAAAAGATTAGCATCATAGTTTCATATATTCCAGAGGCACACTCGGGAGGATACTTTTGAAACACATTCAAAATGTCTCATTAACATATTGGCAATGAATTGTGGGTATTTCTGGTGTATGTTGCTATTCGACTTATCAAAGTTTCATGCGTTTTTCCAAGCTGCTCCAGTTTTTGAGAGAACAAAATGGCATCTGTTGGTCCTAGTCGTTTGTCTGCAGAAGTCGTGTGTCTGTGATGACAGTGATATCGAAGAATGTGATTCAGACATCGATGTTCATGTAATTATATGCGACTTTGTTCGATACTTCGGCTGGACGATCGTTGTTGTTGTCAGGGAAGCTGGTCGTTCACACCCATTTTGTAGACCAGTCCCACTGTATTCTGTATTCCTTATTTTTGCACGAAGTCAATACGCTATTTATATTTCGATTAGGACATTGTATGACGATGTTGTAGTTGTATTATTTCGTGATTGGTAAGTGTTGTAACTTGCAGGACTGTCCTGTTGTTCACTTGTTGCTTTGACCGCTGCCCTAGGTGGTAGTGCTGACACTTGACAGCTACATGTGTCTGTGACCAGGCACTCCCATTCCACAGTAATGAAGTATATATCATTCTAGCCATCAGAATTTAACAATGCAGGTATCATTGAGTAGGCATTTATCTGCTCTTTATAATAAAATAAAGTTGTAGCAGTACAATATTGATCATAAAAAAGTTACACAGCAGTCAATCATTATGTTCGGTGTAGAAATTATTGTCCGACAGGGTTTTGTTTTACCACATATTGTTTGGGCAATGATATGATACAATAACATATGTTGTACCAATATACTGTTTTAATTACATTTTAGTATCATATAAATTACAGCACTGCAACATATGCAACATGGTGTGCATTTAAGGTAGACTCGATACAGTGATGTACCCCATATTTAATTTCAGCTTTGCAAATTTGTCAAGTATGCTTCCATTGTATTCCAGTATGTGCAACGTATATTTTAGATATAATAACAATTTTTATACCAAAATGTAAGTAATTAAATTATCTTTCAAATAAACACAACTTGTAGCAGTAAGAAATGAAGCATAAAAAAGTTATGACTCATAATATAACATGTTGTATTGAAATAACTAAATACTGGCCGCCTACCGAGATATGGACAACTATTGTTATTCATACAAAAGCATATTTACACCCAATGTGAAGAGCATTCTAAGTCCTTTAAAATAGTTACAACTTGCAATAATGGAAATTCAATAATAAAAGAGCTATGCCACAAAAACGGACACTCCCCAACATTTTCAGAATGTTACCTTATTCTCTGAGGAACCAGGGGCAGACCTGCCTACCCCAAAAACTTCTTGTCAGTAATCCATCTTCCCATTTACACTGATTTTCAGGAATATAGGCTTGCTGTCAGTAATAGTTCAGAACTGTGTCAGATATTGTCACGAAAAGAACACCCCTGTCAGTAATACTTTAATACTGTGACTATGACGATAGTTGCACCCAAAACATAATTGTCTCTAATAAACTATGGTGTTTTGAAGTGTTCAGTTAACAAGGTAAGGTAGATGTTTATAACCAGCATTGATGGAAATCAAACGTGAAGCGTAACTGTAATGTAAATGAGTCTATACACATTGTAATTCTGATTTTATGTAAATTTCAAGAACGTGACAAATTATAACAATGCATCACAAATTATTGTCTATTTGTGGTGTCATTAGGATTAATATTAGTTGCCGGTATACCTAGGGCCAGGCTATAGACTATACAGTATAGTAGCTTGACTAGATCAAAGACAAAGTCATGTCGGGGGACGGCAAAACCATTATGTTACGCTAGTCATCGACATCGTCTAGACTCTAGACAAGTCTACTCAACTCTAGTATATCAGCCTATCCCTGTATTATAGGCTGTAAATGATAGACTAAACTCAATAAATACACTAACTTAGTCTTAGTACAGTCAGTTGGCCTAACACTACAAGTACAACACCCACTACTCTGTCACTAGTACTAGTCTAACGACGTAGTCAGTACCTGCAGTTATCCCAGCCACCAGTGACCATGTGAAATGGAAAATTAATTTTGCGTATCCGGCAGTATGTAAAGCCGACTCGGCACTTGTGTAGAATTCGGACCCACTTCTATTTCGCTGTTATAACTTGTGTTTTACCTAACTTTGGTACATCAGAGCGTTAGTTCCATCATTCAACATCATCCCAGGCATATTTATGTTACGAAAATATTGTGTCTTAGCGCACCTTTGAAGCCTAAATAGTGACCCGGTTTGCGCTAGTCTGCATCGCTGCGGTCGTGCGTTACCGCATCGCGCTCATAGAATTAGCGATATAATGGCGTATGTTGTTACAAACCGGGGCGTTATTTATGCCTCAAAAATGCGCTAACACGCAATATTTTTTTACGTAAATATGCATGGGATAATGTTGAATAATGGAACTAAGACACCGAGGTATCAAATATTCAAAGTTAGACAAAATTCAAGTTATAAAGGCAAAATCGAGGTGGGTCCAGATTCTACACAAGTGCCGCCGACTCCCTTCTTTAAACTTGACAATATGGGCCATGTCTGCGTGCGTTATAAACGTTTGCACGTTTCTTCTTGGCTGGTAGTGGTGCCGTTTCGATACCCGGCATCATTTCTTGCCGCGTGAGTTGTGACTTCGTTTTGTTTGAATGCCATGAGCACAGAAATGCAAATTTGTCGTAACGCTGTTTCCTATTGGTCAGTTTACGACCAGAAGAAGCGAATGAAAAACCATGTCACAACAAGCAGCGTATATATCCTGCCACCTGTTGAATAAAGTGAAGCTAAATTTTAGGAGTACGGAAGTGATTGACACTCATTGTGACAACGAAAGAATCCGTAATATTTTCATCCCTCGCCGTAATATCGTAATTTGAGGTGTATTTCCGGAATGATTCCGGACAATCCGGAATGGTAGGCAGGTCTGCAGGGGCTTTACACCGAAACACTCTGAGGTCTAAAGGGTTAAACAGTTATATCTTCACGATTATTTGATGTTATGCAAATATCATCACTACATAATAATAAAGGCTCTTTTTGCCAACAAAATGATAGCTCATTCATATTTTTGCAATACGTATTAGCGAAGTTGTGATTTTTTACAAAGCACCCCTCCAAATTGTGTACACAGTGGAAGTTTACCATTGGTCACCTGCAGGGTTAAGAAACATAACATAAAGTTGTAGACACAAGTGTTTCTGGCTCGGTGACATATGGTGACACATAGCGACATGCAGTAAGATGCTGTGACACATGGTGATACAAGAACTTGTGTGTTACCTGAAGTAGTCCTTTGGTGTGGGCAGAGCGTAGCTGTTGAGATTGGGACAACTCTTCTGGAAGATGAGGATGTCTCCATCCATGAGTTCGTCGAGAGACTTCTCTATGGGCAGGTTATACTTGGACTCATCCGTCTCCTCCACCAGGTTAGGCTTCACCTCCTGTGTGGATAGATGCAGTCAGCATAAAATCAACACCAAGCACAGACACAGTCAGCAACATCAGGCACAGACACAGTCAGCAACATCAGCACCAAGGACAGAGACAGTCAGCTACATCAGCGACACACACAGACACAGTCAGCAACATCTGCACCAACGACAGACACAGCAAAATAGCACAGACGCAGTCAACATAACATCCAACAACAAGGGCAGACACAGTCAGCAATATCAGCAACATCAGCACCAGGCACAGACACACACATTGACATTGGCATCAACTTCAATACCTAACAGACACAGTCTGCAGCACAGACAATACCAAGCATGCACTGACATCAGCATCAGCCATACGGTAACATCAGCATTAACCACACATTAATGTCAGCACAACAAAGTACTAATATCAGCACCAAGACTTCATTAACATTATCTGCAAAATCTGACCACCTTATATTTCTTAAACAGCAAACATGACAAAATGGTATTTCCTTCAGTCAGATCAACAACATATAATGAAAATGGTAACCCAAATAACTAATCATCAGTAAACATTTTTTTTTTACAAAACCAGATCATATCATCCATTTCATAACACATTACTACTTTTCTTTATTCATAATGCATCGGAATAAAAAATGCAGATTTGAGAAGAGAGCAAGACTGACCTCATATAGTAGCAGCTTGGTGCCTTTGGGGAAGCCCGCTCTCTCACACAGCAGTGGCAACAAGAAGTCACCTGTCAACACAACAATCAGCCCAGTCAATATATCAACACACTACCAAACACACTGTACAAAAACAATGTTCAATTTCATACACGTTTTCTGAAACAATAAGTATTCTTACGTAAGACGTTGTCAAAGTTACAAATAGATCTATTAACTGTTAAGCTACTGATGGCACTATTCTATTTACTATATCCCCTCTCCTATCTGGGTTACAGTATTTAAGCTACTGATGGCACTATTCCATTTACTCTATCCCCTCTCCTATCTGGGTTACAGTATTTAAGCTACTGATGGCACAATTCCATTTACTATATCCCCTCTCCTATCTGGGTTACAGTATTTAAGCTACTGATGGCACTATTCCATTTACTCTATCCCCTCTCCTATATGGGTTACAGTATTTAAGCTACTGATGGCACTATTCTATTTACTATATCCCCTCTCCTATCTGGGTTACAGTATTTAAGCTATTGATGGCACAATTCCATTTACTATATCCCCTCTCCTATCTGGGTTACAGTATTTAAGCTACTGATGGCACTATTCTGTTTACTATGTCCTCTCTCCTATCGGGGTTACAGTATTTACCTAGAAACGACTCAGGCTATAAGTTTCAAGGTTATCACCTTATAAGAATGCATATACACCTTGTTCAGGTGACAGATGAGAGCACTTACAGATCTTGTCTGTGATTGGCATGTACGCGTGTCCGCAGTATGAAATGGTCGCCGTTTTGGGGTCATATAACTTGAAGAAGAGCAGCACATCACCTGTAACCCATCCACAGTCAACAACACTCACTCTGTCAGCATCAACACAAGGTACACACCTCACACACATCTCACTCTGTCAGCGTCAACACAAGGTACACACCTCACACACATCTCACTCTGTCAGCGTCAACACAAGGTACACACCTCACACACATCTCACTCTGTCAGCATCAACACAAGGTACACACCTCACACACATCTCACTCTGTCAGCATCAACACAAGGTACACACCTCACACACATCTCACTCTGTCAGCATCAACACAAGGTACACACCTCACACACATCTCACTCTGTCAGCATCAACACAAGGTACACACCTCACACACATCTCACTCTGTCAGCGTCAACACAA
This sequence comes from Escarpia spicata, assembly GCA_963995525.1. NCBI lineage: Eukaryota > Metazoa > Annelida > Polychaeta > Sabellida > Siboglinidae > Escarpia > Escarpia spicata. The sequence goes on from OZ023210.1 coordinate 21,167,632, forward strand.
GGTACACACCTCACACACATCTCACTCTGTCAGCATCAACACAAGGTACACACCTCACACACATCTCACTCTGTCAGCATCAACACAAGGTACACACCTCACAGACATCTCACTCTGTCAGCGTCAACACAAGGTACACACCTCACACACATCTCACTCTGTCAGCGTCAACACAAGGTACACACCTCACACACATCTCACAATGGCAACTGTTGCTACACTTTACTTGCTGGATACACAAGGTGATAAAAAATAAAAAATTAAGCACTTATTTAACCATATCATGTGCTTAGCAATGATAGTGCTGGATTGTCAATCAAGTGGCAAGATACTGTCAATCAACCTCAGTCATTTTGAAACTTTATTAATTTTGTTCACCCACTTTACTTTTGCACATTTTGGAATATTAAAAACCATCAGTATCTTTCACCTGGTGCCTAGGTCTTGTCCCATTATTCCAGGAGAAATAAAAGTTCCCACAGAAAAAAGACAAAATATTTAGCTGCTGCCAAAAGGTTACTTTGGTAATGGAATCATGAACACCTTGTCTAGGCAGACACTATATGACCATACATTATTATTATCTTATAAACACCTTGTCTAGGCAGACACTATATGACCATACATTATTATTATCTTATAAACACCTTGTCTAGGCAGACACTATATGACCATACATTATTATTATCTTATAAACACCTTGTCTAGGCAGACACTATATGACCGTACATTATTATTATCTTATAAACACCTTGTCTAGGCAGACACTATATGACCGTACATTATTATTATCTTATAAACACCTTGTCTAGGCAGACACTATATGACCGTACATTATTATTATCTTATAAACACCTTGTCTAGGCAGACACTATATGACCGTACATTATTATTATCTTATAAACACCTTGTCTAGGCAGACACTATCTGACCATACATCATTATCATATTAAAAACACCTTGTCTAGGCAGACACTATATGACCATACATCATTATCATATCAAAAACACCTTGTCTAAGCAGACACTATATGACCATACATCATTATCATATCATAAACACCTCGTCTAGGCAGACACTACATGACCAAACATAATTATTATCCCATAAACACCTTGTCTAGGCAGACACTACATGACCATACATCATTATTATCCCATAAACACCCTGTCTAGGCAGACACTATACGACCCAGTGGTAGACGTGTTTTGCATTCATTGATAATTTGAAATCCGCCCTCCTCCCCACCTTTCTTCCTTTCATTGAATGTGTAGGTAATAAATACTATTGTACATCACTGGTAGAAAAGGAAGTTGAAAAATGTCAACGCTTTCCCCACATTTCTTTGCAATACAGATGAACATGGGGGTTTATCCTCTATTAGTTTGTGTTACTGGGTTTTGGTGCGCTGACAGAGTTCCTGTTTTTCCATAGATAATTGGAATTAGGTTTACATAGGTTAGGCAAATTAGCCCAACCTTGCTAAGTAGAATTTGTGTTTTTGGTGAGGAATGTATGTATTCTTGACATCTTATGTTTATACATGTAGTGGTTTTTAGTCCATTACAAGGTAGGGATGAATCATGTATATTGTTATTGTCAAGATTGTAGGAATGTGGAATCTGAGAAACCGGAAGGGTGATACTGTACAAGGGTTCAGTGTCCTATCAGGTTTGGATTTTTGAGCTCACATTTCTATTAATGTCATTCCCAGATTGGCTGCACGATAAGCAGTCCAACTTCAACAAATACACGTAATTCATTTCACCAATTTCTATTATCTGCTACATTGGACTTGTGTTGTTTATTGCATAAATCATTATTATCACATAAACACCTTGTCTAGGCAGACACTATATGACCATACATCATTATTATCTCATAAACACCCTGTCTAGGCAGACACTATATGACCATACATCATTATTATCTCATAAACACCCTGTCTAGGCAGACACTATATGACCATACATCATTATTATCTCATAAACACCTTGTCTAGGCAGACACTATATGACCATACATCATTATTATCTCATAAACACACTGTCTAGGCAGACACTATATGACCATACATCATTATTATCTCATAAACACACTGTCTAGGCAGACACTATATGACCATACATCATTATTATCTCATAAACACCCTGTCTAGGCAGACACTATATGACCATACATCATTATTATCTCATAAACACCCTGTCTAGGCAGACACTATATGACCATACATCATTATTATCTCATAAACACCCTGTCTAGGCAGACACTATATGACCATACATCATTATTATCTCATAAACACCCTGTCTAGGCAGACACTATATGACCATACATCATTATTATCTCATAAACATGTACAGGGTAGATTTATAAATAAAAATCAACGTAATCAATATTTCGATTTCCATCAAATAGTGCAACATCCACATTTATAAAACTAAATGTATCTAATGTATCATAAGAAGAGTATGATACCATGAAGACAGCTTCCTACACAGGTGACTGGCTGACTCTGACAGTGATCATAGCTCACCCAACATTGACACGTACCTTCCTTGTCAAAGAGTGGCAGTGAGTCAAGCTCTGCCTCTGGGTTCACTGTCTCCACAAACACTGTCCATGGGTTCTCATGGTCTGCCAGCTCTTGCATCTACACACACATCAACAACAGACATCTCAATCTTGTCACAATACAACATTATCACGCTACAGCAGATATCCTGGCAAAGGCAAGTGCACACGTATTTTGTTTTAAAAAAATACAAAGGACGGGCCAATAATATTGTGTCCATTAAAATGTTTCACCACTATATTATGGTAGCTGAAAAATTACACAGCTGCAAAAGTTGTGACGTAAACATTTTAAACATTTTTCTGAAGCACTCAATTATTATTAAATTGAAACCATTTTAAAAAGGAACAGAAATAAAGCAAAATTATATCTTCGCCAACCCTGTGTGTGTGTGTGTGTGTGTGTGTGTGTGTGTGTGTGTGTGTGTGTGTGTGTGTGTGTGTGTGTGTGTGTGTGTGTGTGTGTGTGTGTGTGTGTGTGTGTGTGTGTTAAATCATATCACATCAAACTGTTATATCAATCACTACAGCAGAACTGTAATTTGCTAGATCACACCAGATAGTGAAGATCAACTGTGCTTTAATCTGAGCAGAAACTAAAGGAATGAAATATGTGAACATGTCTACAGTTAAAGGTAAAGGTAAGTTCTTATATAGCGCAGTATCCAGTCCTCAGGACTGCTCAAAGCACTTTACACTTTACTCCCTGGCAGATCTGTTCAATCAAACACCATCTCGACTTTTCTGGGAAGCATCTAGCCACATTGCAATTAATGTGCAAAGACTATTCGTACACAAACATCCACCACTGTCTATTCATACAGCTGAGTGAACTGGAGCAACATAGAGTGAACAAACTTGTCCAAGGTTCGACACCACTGCATAGGATTTGAACCCGAGTTCTCTTGGCGCTACACAGTATACAATAACCAAGCTTTCATGAAGACGAAACTATCAGCAAGCCTGGAGATGGCAAACTATTAAAAGCAAATGGATGTGAATGATATCAATAACTCACTGTTTTGTTCAGATCGGCCTCGAGGTCAAGGGTCGTTGGTCGGTACGTCTGGTTGGTTCGGTAGCCAAATGGCCATGGCCGCAACTGTTCCAGGGGGTATTTCTACAACAGTAACAATATGGCATATTTAATTTTGTAAGTTAACATATCTACTACAAGTGTAGTTTATATACAATTAGATGTATTTCTCTGGGAGGTCTGGCCCAGAAGTGAAAATAGAAGTTACCATCCTATCAATGTTGGAATGTTATGTACAAACACTGTGCATCCATCAACACAACAGGCATGCATACAATATAAAAGTTATTGTTCATGGCTCCAAGATTCCATTAGACAGCAAGTATTAAGCGTCGCATGTTCAACAATTGCTCCAAAGTAAGTTTAAATTCTCGCTGTCTAAGACATGCATACACTTTACTTGAAAACAATCAGCATGTCAAGTACTGTCACTGCCAGTAAATGAAATGCTCAAACTAAATCTAATTTTGCTACACTGGTAGTCAAATCACGTACGGTTAACAGTTTCTATATGGATTGTTGTTATTACATTTTACATTAGTATCTTTAAAAACAACGCCGTATTACATTTTGGTAGTGAGAGAAGCTAGCAAAATGTAAGATTGGGCGAGATGTGATGGGCACAGCAAGATGTCGTTAATAACCTACCAGATTCTCTGACAACATCTCCATGAACTCCAGCAGTGTCGCTGCCTTCTTCACCTTGAAACTCCTACAAATATGATTTCCAAATTACACTGAATATGCCTTGGTTGGTTTGCCACAACTGAACCTATACAATCTACATCTTTCCTGTCTAGATGTGATCTGTGGTCTTCTCTGACTACTGATGTATAAAAGAGGAAAGACATCAACAACTTTCTTGTTTTCCCTGCTTCATTATCAATCTTCATCAGTAGTAAAAACTGGTTTTTTTAACGCAGAACTGTACAAATTTTCAACATTAATAATAACACCACAGAAAACGTTGTTCTGACTACTGAAAACAGTTAGGATGCAAAAAAGGGGGCAGACTGCAGTTAAGAAAGAAAGAACGCCTGCGTTAAAAGGGATGTACAAAAGTAGATGAAGATGACAAATGGAGAGAGAAGGCGGCCTACAGGGAGAAGTGCAAAGGGATAACAGCACAACTAGCATCATCCCTTTAAACGGGAGCCACAAGGCAGAGCATGTCTTTCCATGTACATAACATGGGGTCAGACGTCTCCTGGACAAATTTTAAGCGATTGTGACAGGAATAAAGATACATGACCCATGTGACAATCTAATGGGGACGTTGACTCCTGTGCCGAGCTGAGTCTACTGACCTATAGTGACACTTGTCACTGTTGAAGAGGTCGTTGCCTTGATGACTACAGAACTCGTCCTCCATCAGCACTTGTACCGTCATGTAGAGGTGAGCCTCTGTCCGCTCCTTGCGTCGCTCAGCCTCTAACTGCCTAAACAAAGTACAACATTAATACAGAGACATACGTTCACCGTATATGACCTGCCACAGCGTACCAGGATGGCTCAACAAGTGAGGTATCATTTTAAAGCTCACGACATGTAGATTCAAAAAATGTATAAAACACCATTTTACAATTTTGCAACTTAATACCCTTTTGCAGTGGCAGGTCACTTATTTACCTTGTACTTTGTACAGTTATTCAATGTATTTATAATTAAAACAAAAACAAGGAATACCAAAAAAAAAGTAAAACTAAACGTTTTTTTAATTCGTAACAACCTGCCCTAGCCAAGCTACCTCCAGTTGGCATGATCGCTACATAGTGTTGATACAACGTGATAATGAATCATGCATAGCAGCAGCATACTCACTTTTCGTCCTCCAGTCGTTGCCTCAAAGCCTCGGGAATGTCGTTCTCCATCACTTGGCCCAGCAAGTGATCTGCCAACACGTCTCGTTTGTTGTGGCACATATTTCATAGGTGAATCAAGGACTTTTACAGAGTTAACAACTGTGTGTGCATCTGTGCATGTTTGCCACACTTGTAAGGGAGCATTACATATAAATTAAACAATGTTGGACTGGACAAGCTAATGGCTACCTTGTTCACTTGCCATCTGGAGCTTATGCTGCGTTCCAATGGGCTCGTGTTTAACGTAAATACCACTTCGTGACCCCTACATAACCCAGTTGGATAAATTTACAAGTGGTGAAGTTGGGCTGCTTCTGAAGATTTGAGTAAACCAAGTAACGGTAAACGCGACGTGCTTGGAATGCAGCAGTATTGCTTCGGGTGGCAGTCTTATTTAAAATATCCACGTCCTTAGATCTTTGTGTATGCGTAGTGTGTGCATGCATGTGTGCATGTATGCACATTTTATGTACACATTATTTACGTATATTTTGATTACTGTGCAATCTATGGCGAGCCATTTTGAACTAGACACATTTGTTTGTTCCATTTACATTGCAACAAGTGGAATCTACACTACATCTTTCATAATACAGCTGTTCACAAGATTTACCAAACTGCGTCATACGGATGTAGACCAACATGTAGGCATTGGTGCATTGCTTCACTGTCGCATCGTCCTCGTAGCCACCGTAGTTGTTGTCAATGGCTTCCTTCACCGTGCAGCGTGACACCACATCATCGTCAAACTTACACCACTGTCAGAGACACAAACATGTCATTGTCAAACTTACACAGCTGTCAGAGCAGAGACACAAACATGTCATCATCAAATTTACACCACTGTCACAGAGACACAAACACGTTATCGTCGAACTTACACCACTATCAGAGAGACACAAACACATCATTGTCAAACTTATACAACTGTCACAGAGACACAAACATGTCATCATCGAACTTATACCACTGGCAGAGACACAAACATGTCATCATCAAACTTATACAACTGTCACACAGAAACAAACATGTCATCATCGAACTTACACCACTGTCAGAGAGACACAAACATGTCATCATCAAACTTACACCACTGTCAGAGATACAAACATGTCATCATCAAACTTACACCACTGTCAGAGAGACGCAAACATGACATCATCAAACTTACACCACTGTCAGAGAGACAAAAACATGTCATCATCGAACTTACACCACTGTCAGAGAGACACAAACATGTCATCATCGAACTTACACCACTGTCAGAGAGACACAAACATGTCATCATCGAACTTACACCACTGTCAGAGAGCCGAGACAGAAACTTGCAACAACTGGTAGATTCATGTTGCGGGGCAAAGGTATGAGACAGGGCATAGTGGGCCTATGTAGGGTGGATTGGGGTCAAATGGAGGTGTGATGAGTTAGGGTACAATGTGCCTGTGTAGGGTGGATGGGGCCAGGTAATACTACACAGAGTTAATACACACATATTTTATTACGTAGGCACAGTAAATAACAAATATACAAATAGAAATATGCATCAACTGGAGCTACACATCCACTGAAAATGTAATGTATTTATACGATATATGCCATTTGACAGACTAAAACCTTCTTTTTAATTGTAATCAGCAAACTACACAAATTTACAGATAAAAACATTAAATTGTTCAGTTCCCTCTTAGCTTTACAAAGATCAAGATGAATTTGCAACTTAATGGAAAAATCTCATCCTTACTGAAATTTACAAAACTGACACTGGCAGGTTACTTTTCTGCCCAGACAAGTATTGAGGGTGGAGGGGTGACTGAATGTTGACAGTACATTGTTGATACGTACATTTCCATCACCCTTGGGGTTGATGAAGACCACGTAGTGTCCGCCATGGTTGTCTCCGCTATGTACAAGCACTGCATGGAGGAGATAGGTTGCTGGGTCGTCTTTGTTGACTTTCTTTAGGAAAGGATCCAGGTGTAGTTTACTGTGAAACTCAAACCTGCGACAAACCATAAATTTAGGGCTTTGATCAACCACTAATATCCAGTAATAAATTTGTTTTAAACGAGTTACATTTTAATGCGAGGCTGCCTGTTTCGTTACCCAGAATCAGCCAGTGGTGCTAATTATTAACAGGATGTTAGTTGAATCAGTCATCTTGAATGTGGGAACAACACAAATGACATTGCAGTTAACCCATCTGTAATATTGCCAGTAGAACAAGTTTTACAAATTAATTGCAGAATGTTAAGTATTTGGAATGCAATCCACTCTTATCAACATTTTTTTCAGAATGACATCACCACATTCTCTTCCCAGAAACATCACATTAAAGCATATTTCCCTCTGGCCTCACATTCACCTAAAGGGGATCATTTAAACAGACCAGACTGAATATCGAAAAAAGAAATAACAATGTGAGACTTAGTATTTGTCTTACGAGAACACATGCCCCGGCGAACTTTTTTATTTTAATGGTAGAGAAACAAAACTTGGTGAGCATTCTCTGTGGGTCAAGATAAATATATATATATATATATATATAATTATCAATTTTTTATGCACAAATTCAAAAATAATGCATGGTGCTACAACATGCAAAATAGGCTACATTTATTGTAAATGCATTTACCTGCAAATTGTCAACAGGAATTTTTATTCTCCAAATAGTTTCTGTAAGAAATAATTTTTGAAAAAGAAGATAAATTCCCCAATTTTTAGGTAGGGTACATGAATGTGCAGGGAGATAAAATGGAAACTTGGGTGAATATACAAAATCTTTCTTGACATTTTGTAGTGCATATCTTGATGTATTTGTACTCAAAACAGTTTTCTCTCAGGGTCTGCATGACATCTGTGCTTTGACTAAAAACATAATTCTGAGAAAAGGGCAAAACAAACTTTTGTGTTTATCATTACACACTTTTTCACTAATTATGTGGTGTTTTACTAATCAAATGTGTGCATACACCTATTATGACTATTCATATATATGAAATACACCTTTTGCACTAAATATCACAACACTAATCTGATGGTATAGCAAATTCTTCTGCAAGAGTGGTTGGCTCTGAAAAGAGCCATTTGTTTAGTTGGCTCTGAAAACAGCAGTTTGTTTTGTCATGAGTCCCTAGAACTCTCCAGAAGCATAGGGTGGTCCACCTTCAGCCTGTGTAAGCATATCCTGTTGGTGAATCCGCTGAAGACGTCGACGTTTGCAGTTCTTCTTCTCTTGCTCCTCACTCTTTCTCTGCAGCATCGCGATCCTTTCTCGGTCCTTTGACTGTGTCAGTTTCACCTGGGCTTCACCAAGTTGAAACCCCAGGGCAGCTGTAGTGTCGTTTCTGACACAGCCTTCCCGGTCCCCCGGTTGAATTCGCTGACAGCGATGGCGGCGGTAGCCTTGACATGAAGTTTCCCAAGAAAGTCTGTCTTGAGGCACTTCCGCCAATGACTGAGTGCAGCATTCGTTTGGATTCTGCATCTTCACTCGGAGGCAGTGACGGAGGAGATTCTCATGCTGCATGTAGACTGGCTTCATGAAGTGACCGACTTCACGTGACAGTGGTGAAACAACGTTGTCCTTGTGTGGCCCTGGTCGTTCGCCCTCCACAACTGCTCGCTCGGTAAAAACACCAACTTGACGTCCCTGTTGGACAGCGATCGTGATGTGGGTCATCTGGCTGCATATGGCATTGCCACAGTATGTTGTCAGTTTGACAATTGTAGCCGCTGTCAGCTTGCCGTGGCCCCTTCCATCTGTGACGATGCCTTCCTGTCGACCCTTGGCTGTGATTTTCCTCAAGGCTGTGCCAAGCATCTTAAACACTTCCTTTGTTACCTGGCAGTCAACTCCGTAATCGTTCAGATCCACAAGATGGTTGAACGTTTTCGCATCACCGTATGACAGCACAGTGACGTAGCGGATGCCACGTCTCTGCTCCGAGCGGCACCACAGGATCTCTGCAACTGCAGCATCCATCACACGTGCAGTGCCCTCAAAGTTTTTGTTGCACACATGTGCTGCTTTCCATGCCTGGTACTCTTTGCTGTCTTTGTCCAAGTGTTCACCCACAGTGGTGCAGCCATGGCAGAATAGGCTCAGTATTGCGCAGTCGATGACAAGGCAGGTGATCAAGTTGATCACACTGCCAATACCATAGTACAACTGGTGTCCTCATGTCATCCAGGACGCGTCGTATGACACATTGATATCTCTCACATCCTCTGGAGGGATGCATCCTCGCAAGCCAGGGCTGTTTGCCATGCAAAACTAGCCCTGGCTGATCCCCTACGCGAAGTACACAAGTTAGCTGAGTCAAACTAGTAATTGACTTCACCAGTCGTGACTGCATCACCCGTGAGAACAGCGCAAATACCCGCCCCAATTTGAAGACGGATAAACGACTTCTGGGAATCCCAATATATGATGACCCGTTCGCCCATTAGCACGAGCAGCTGAGCGGTATTGTGTATTCGAATAATTGCTTCTACTTCCTAAACATTGCATGTAACACAAGCCACGGTTGGTTGAAATTAGTTTTATTATGACCACCTGAGCTGCGTACACCTACTGATCTAGTGAGCGATTTCATAGGCTGAGCATAAATTCAGAGTTTCACAAAGCGATCAGCCAGGGGATACTGCTGACTGGCACTGACGTAATCAGCAGCAGCGACCCCTGGCACGCGAGGATGGAGGGATGCCACACAGCTCGGAGTAGGCTTGCCTCACGCAAACATTAGCATCATTGAAAACAAGTAGTCAAAGTGACGACCAATGTTGCGCCTATCTCCTTCTGATGCCTCACATCGGTTTTCTGATGGATGCAGGGTGAATCCAGCCACCAACAAATCCGTCTCAGCCCAGAAAATCCAACCCCAAAGTCCATCGTCATCGTCGACATCTGGCTCATCTGTCTGTGAAGAGGACGCGATTGAGGGTTCGCTACAGGCTCAGCACTATCTCCGGTGATGTTGGTCGGTTTATGCCACTGGTCTCACGACATCACTGTAGACCGTTTTACTCCAAGATCCCTCGGCATCTTTACTAAAAATGGCGTACTAACAAAAGAAAATCACTGAGAAAAAACAACGGTCGCCATATTGACTTGCTTCGTTGTTATGCTGAACCTTGCCAGAGAGGTCCGAAGGTCAGCTATTGGCCAATCAGAATCGAGAGAGTGCGGATCCGTGGAGATACACCTCGCATTCTAACGCTGATTGGCTGCATACTAATGAATGTTTGCCGCCAGAGATAACACTGTCTTGTAGCTAGGAGAAAGAGCTAAATTCAGATATCCAACATGGCAGCCTCCAGTAAGGCAAAGTGCCGGTAACCAAGAAGTGAAATATGCCTAATTTCTGCATTTGTTAGCAAGACAAAGGAACTCTCATCAACACTGGCAATTAAATAAAGCATTTATTTCACATATAGACACATAAATATGAACATTCGTGAATCAGAAGTGGAAGTTAAGATGTCTGTATAGTGAAATATGCAGAAAACGAAATTTTAATAAAAATCGTCAAAAATCACAAATCTTGAAGCGCGTGTCACCTTAACTAAAACAACAATGGAAAAACATATATAAATGACGATACTTGTAGTTCATAAAAAGGCTGAATAAACAGATAGAATTACCCAGAGGCTGTGCAACAATCAACTGCTGTTTCGTGAGGAATCATTCGAATTTCAAACGTTCAGCTCACCTGTCGTTGATTTTGACATTGGCGTCTGTGATGGGGTCATACTGGAACCGCATCAGCTGCAGGTGTAAGACAGGCGGAAACGACAGGAAGGTGACTCCTTTCTCTGCCTCCTACAACAGTCAGCAGATACTTAGTGACAGGCCACATTTGACACTTGGTTACATGACGTCTGGTGATATGACATCTGGTGACATGACATCTGGTGACACATCTGGTAATGCGATATCTGGTTACAAGGCATCAAGTGGCATGACATCTGGTAAGATATCTGGTTACAAGAAATCAAGTGGCATGACATCTGGTAAGATATCTAGTTACAAGACATCAAGTGGCATGACATCTGGTAAGATATCTGGTTACAAGACATCAAGTGGCATGACATCTGGTAAGATATCTGGTTACAAGACATCAAGTGGCATGACATCTGGTAAGATATCTGGTTACAAGACATAAAATGGCATGACATCTGGTAAGATATCTGGTTACAAGACATCAAGTGGCATGACATCTGGTAAGATATCTGGTTACAAGACATCAAGTGGCATGACATCTGGTAAGATATCTGGTAACACAACATTTGGTGATACGACATTTGATCACACCTGGTTGTAAAATCATCATTCAGGATTGTAACTCTAATCTATGCTCAGTCCATATTAATCACACTCCATTTAAAGGGTAAGTAAACAAGGATCAATCTGAATGTCAACAGTCTTACAGGCCAAGTGTTGGAATTTCAGGAATGTGGCAGCAAACAGTCTGCAGATATTATTATAAAGCCGATCAATATACTTCGTGCTAACCATGCTTACAAGTAATGTTCCAACTGCAGCCTAAATTGTGTGTATTGTTTTTGAATTGGGCGTTTTGTATTTGAATGTTTCTTAGTTTACAATTTGTCCATTTCACAGGCGCACCTTTCAAACTGTCAGCTCTGTTTTGGGCTTATTAAAAGCAATTTGGCTGGCCTATACTTTCAAAACTTTTTTCTAGCATCAAGAATATAACAATAAATTTTCATACATTTAAAAATGGTAAGTGCATAATATTTTTAAAGGCTCATCAATCTGAAGTATTGTGGGTTTGGATTGGCTGCATTGTAAGCAATAATTTTAGGAAAAGTATTGTGACTGGAACAGATCTGGGGCCGAAGTACTCGGTACTCATGTACTCGAGTACATTTTTGAAGTACTCGTACTCATGAAACTTATAGGTACTCATACTCATTGTACTCAGATTTTACGAGTACATCCGAGTACTTTCTCAATATGTACTGGGGAAAATAAATATATTTGGTTATAAAATGAAACTTTCCTGAAATATTTTAATGTTCAACTATTTTTTAAATACTTTCTCATTTCTGATAGAATACCACCTTACCATCCCTACTCATCCCAGTACATCCTCATTCTCTGATAACAATGACTATGATACCCAAACTTGGCAACAGGCAGCACCTTTTTCCAGTCAGAAACACTCTGTTAAGCTCACAATAATTGTAGGTTAGCAGTTCAGGCCATAAACCTGTTTGTTCAATTAAGGCACCATGATGTCCATAAAGAGCCAATTAGCAGTTAACCCATCAGTTAGACAGGAAATGCCTTTGATGTAGTCTGGAGACCATGCCACTTTACAGTGGCTGACAGTGCTAACTGCTAAGAACAAGAACTACCAGTCTTCCTCTGTAGAAGTAAGGTAGCTCAAGTCAGACTGCCCACTACACTAGTATAATCCCATGCCAGCAGACTGGCTAAAAAGCCCAAAGGGATGCTGAGCCTGTTATGTGGACATGTGCTAACCCTCTCAACAACTAGTAGTCTACGATCAGAAAATATAAATTGCAAACTTATAACATCAGCAGATTGCTGATTGTAGAGGTGAACGAATACCTCAGTCAGCCATGTACAGATTGTCACAGTGACCCACTGCAGTTCTGAGTTTTCCAACTCTGGCTCAGTTGCTCCATCACCATTTCATCAGCCCCAGTTGAAAGGGTATTTAGCATAGCCGAGAAAGTATTCTGCCCTGAACAGTGCAGCCTGAAAGACTTAACCTGTGAACACTTATGTTCATTCGGTGCAATGGCAAATAGATGATAAGATCATTCGATGCCACCGAAATGAATGCCAATGAAGTGAATTTCATTGTTGATGAAATAGAGGTTTTTTAGTTTTCCTCATAAAAAATTGATCAACTGCCATTGCATATTCACTTGTGCTGAGTTATATAAATTAGATTAATTAATCATTTTAAAATAATTTTTATTATTTAATATTTATATTTTAAAAAATGTACTCATACTTTTACTCATACTCGTAAGAATGTACTCGTACTTGTACTCAGCTTTTAACAATGTACTCATACTCGTACTTATCCATCATCAAAGTACTCGTACTTGTACTCATGAAAATGTACTCGGCCCCAGGTCTGGACTGGAAGTGTATTATGAAAAGTGGACAAAACACGAGTGTTTAGAAGAGTGCCAGCTTGTACTACCTGTAGTCCATGCTCCCCAGCATCATACTTGTTGTCTCCGTCTAATGTCTCCACTGTTATGTAATCCTTGAAAGACTCGTAGACTGAAAAGTGACAGGCAGTTTACTGATGAAATCCACTGGTTAACTGCAATTCAGAAACTACAATAAATTATTGCAAATGTTCAATATTTTATACTTCAGTGCCAATTACAATTCCATGGTACAAATATAAAAATCAGTAACATTAATTTAGTTAGAAAGTCTTAAAGATGTTATGTTTACAAACACCATTCAATTACAACACATTTGTACACGCAAACAATGACTTACATTAGGCAATCACTGAACAATACATGATATAAAGGCACCTGCAATAATCCAATTAGGACTATTTACATACCAAAATGCCAACTTACTATCCTTTTTCCCCTTTATGTTGATCTGAATATCGTAGAAGAGTTCTGTTCTAGACGACATGTAATCTATGTGTTTGCATTTGATGTACGACTGAAATAGAGAAAAAAGATAGATGTGACAGCATTGACGTTAAACCTGCATGTGTTTGTACGTGCATAAAACTACATGAATGTCTTGAACGTGTCATTACAACTTACAGGATATGATATACTGGAAAATGTCAATAATAGAGATGATCACACATGGAGGTGTAAACAGATAAATGTTACTATGCAACAACTGCATCACCATTAGTAAACACAACATGTGTGCAAGTGACATTTATTCAAGACCAACATTCACATTCAATGTGTTTTGCCAAGCAACAACAAAACTACTAATCACAGTAAAACACAATTGCAGTTATCTTTAACTATAACTTCTTCAACTGGCCATAGACAAACAGATAGGCAGTGAATGCATCAAGTTCAGGCTTAGAACACATTGCTCTAATGGATCCAACAATACAATTAACAACTCACTCTTAAATTTGTCGTTTCTAAAATCACATGATCTAATCACAGACAACTGAGGGTCTATTTCAACAATCTATTGATGGACAAAGATAACTTTTGTTCTATTTGACAATACTACCCTCCTTAAACCACCCTGATGACAGTGTACTCAACAGTTATAAGCTCACTGTGGCTAGAAGCAGTGGTTATAATTGTGCAGTATTTGATGGAGGGCCGTATTATATGATTCTTGTCACACATGATATAAATCATTTATATGTATAAATCACTAACCAGCATTTTGCCTTCAAAGAGTCTTGGTATCGCGCCTTCGACGCAGGTCCCTTTCATCTTCATTTCTATATTGTCCAGCAGCTGAAACATACACCAGTCATACACTGGGGTTGTTATTGGTACATACAGTGTTGGATATATGTCAACAATTAGTATTTGTGCATTACGTTACGGGATGACAGGACACATAATTATTATTTAAAAGCTGATAAATCTACTTTTTTTTGCCATACTGAAACTAACTATAATGCAATAACATTAGTTGTGTCTGCCGTCACCGACACCATTTCAACATTAGGTATAATGGATTGAACAATAGTGTGTGCTGTGTGTCCAATTATAACATCGGCACTAGAATGACAGATACGGAGTCACACACAAGAACTCTCCAGCTGCATACTGGACTCCTTCGCCAGCCTCAAGCCGTCAAAGTTGCGAGCACATACTGTGTGTGCAGCTTGCCAGGCTTGCAATGCTGCCACGCTGAATCTGTTCTCTGTCAGTGCGCATGCATGACAGTAGTTGGAGCCGACCTCGTAGTCGACAACTAGTCCAGTCTGCACCTCAATAACAACACCGACACCATGATGGGGTGTGAATCCTCATTTCTGCCATGTTCCATCATAGCTAATGGTCAAGTCAATGACCCCGACATCGTCCGTCAGGTAACCGTACACCATACGGATCACCTCGGCAGCAGTGTCCAAATTGCTATCAATGACTGATTTGGCACATCTGTTGCTGTGAGCGATTGTGTCACTGGAATGTCTTGAAAAAGTGCATGTTGTTAAGGCCAAGCACCTTCTGCACTGTCTGTAGTGCCTCATGTCCCTTGCCCAGCTCATGGGTCAGCATCATCATCAGTGTGTTCATCTCGAATGCCACATATTGCTTCTTTGAATCCTGAAGACGAGGAGACGAGTACTCACAACTGCCGGTGTATGGGCAGTGTATGCACTAAAGACGGAAGGATTCAGCAAATCCCATCATTTTCTGGCCATCTTTCTGCACGGACAGTGCACCAACACTGTGGCAGGCAGGGCAGGAGAACGTCAGCAATCACTGCATTCAGTTGGCTAACATCAATGATGCACCAATCTCGACTGTTCAGTTTATTGGGTTCACAATTCACGTCGTTCATGGTGTCGATTTTCCATGAAGACATGACTGTAGGTTGACACAGTGTTGCCTGGGCAACTCCTGGTGGCTGTGCAGTCGCTCCAGCATCAGCCGCTGCGATCTTCCTGGCAATGCCAGTGTCAGTCGCAGTGTCATCTGCTTCGACAAAGTCACTTTTGCCGTCAATTACAGCTGCTAAGTCGACTTTCTCCGTAGACCAACAACATGCCGCATTGCACTGACTCAGATATTGTTCATGGCAACTACTTCAAATATTGTAAACAGGAAATTCAACAACACAAAGCATCATAGGATTGATCTGCCTCATTTTGAGAAAAACGTGTCATAAAACAGCGACAAGGAGGCTGTATGAACCCTGAACTTCTTCCGTGCCTCGAATTGAGAACTTCGGCCAGGTCCGTGTCTCATTTGCATAGAAATCAAGGTGTCCGAACAACAGATAGGCCACAGTGTGGCCACGGGGTGAAGTGCACAGCTTTTCAACATGCAATTGCATTGTAACATAGTTTTTCACAATTTTTACATTTAACATTGTAAAAATCAAACTTCACTCACCACCCTGCATAGTTCCTGTACATCATGCTGCATGAATGAATCGAGGGTTTCCCAGCTACAGAGAAGAACGACTTAGTTGGCCATCATGGAATAGTTAAGTGGCAGGCGGAAACAAATATGGGTGAAATGCACCTACATATCAGATTTCATACAGAAACAAGTCATTTATAGCTATTTTCCTATATCTATGTTGTCATTATCGATAAACTTACTGAAGAAAAATAGTTTAATTAATATGGATACTTGGAATATGATCTAAAATAATACTATGGTATTCAAAAGCAGGTGTTTGTTCTGCTCTGGATTTGTAGGAAATGAGAATACTTATGACAAGTTTCTTGAATCTCAGACGTACCCAAACGACTTTGTCAGTTTCTTGGTGCCAACCAATTTGTCGCTGAACTGGAGTTCATAGAAAACCCGCTGCAGCGCTAGTGACACACTTTTCGACAAGTCGTCATTTTCTGTTGGCATCAAGTAGACGGTCTGTGGAGGGAACAATCATCCATGAATACAGTGGTACACGTGTGACACAGCACAGCATTCTACCATGACAGTGGACACTTGGGGTGTAACGAATACATAGTGTGGAACCACGTAGATATAATCAAGCTAGAGTATGTATGTTAACGTTTTCCTCGTAGTTGATTGTCATCTTGGATGCTAAAGTTTCAGGGGTTCACCTATGACCCTTCGGAAGAAAAGCATCACCTTTTTTATAATTTCTAAAATGTTTCGAGCTGCATAAGCAGTCCGCCGATCAGTTTGAGATGTTCTACGTAACTTGCGTTAAGATAAAAAACTTAATAAATTTACATCATAACAAGCATAATTTACGAACACTCCGGGGAACCATCTTCAACATCTGTGTGCGTGTACCGCCATCCGGTGGATGCATATTTTTCCTAATATGCATAACTACAGTGTCATGAAGAGTGAATGTATTTATCTTGTTAGGATGTAGCTGCCATTATACCACTACAACATGGGGATGATAATTGTATGCATACATGTTATTATCATGCTTCTAGGAATGAGGGTTCAAAGAAACCCTTCAGACGGGGCTGTGCAAGTGTTCAGTATCTTCCCAGGTTTATATGACGCTCACATTCCTATTACCAAGTGGCTGCAATATAAGCAGTCTACTTTTTACTAATTAACATCATCACTTGGCCTATTTAAATTCTCTCTCATGAATTTGTGCTTGTCTTATATGATGGTATGCACATCAGGCACAGCCGATTTGCATACTGGACTTTGTGCAAGGTAACGGCACAGAGGCTGCTGATTGGTTAATTTCTCCGCCCAATCAGCGCGCACAGGGCCGTGACCCTGTGCCGTTTTTGGTCTAATCCGCACTCCATCTTGCGAAAGCATACAGGACCAGACGTTTTGCCAATTTCGACCCGTTTTGATTTGCGTTATATTTGCTGTTATTTTCTGCTGTTTGTTATTCGTGTCGTCCCCGAGTTCGTTCAACTACTACGGATCGTCGGTGATTCGAGGTGATTGTTGCCATCGCTCAGCTGAGTCAAGCTGAGTATTTTCTGTTTTCCTTTGTCTTTGTTAGGAGTTGTATTCCGCCATTTTGCGACCTCGTGGTTTGAATTTGTCATCGGCCTTACCATGTCGTTGGCGTCTTCCCCGATTTCCGTGCTATGTATCGGTCACAGTCATATTTACTGGCTGAGCTCGTTCGTAGAATTGGCAGACCTGTTTGCTGGGTTCGAAGTTCAGGGCCGCCCGTGCGACGTCCAGTATTTAGGTCGTCGTGGCGCGACCCTGGATACGTTTCTCGAGCCGAGCATGATGGCGCGGATCGCCTCGTATCGTGCGGATGTCATTGTTCTACATTTGGGTGGGAATACTTTGGACGGGAAGTCCTTTCCTAACCCAATCATGGTGGCCCTTGACATTCAGCGTCTCGCCTTGAGACTGCTCGATACGGGCGTCCGTCGCATCGTCGTGTCTCAAGTGTGTCGTCGGCAAAAATGGCGGAATTCGACGTTCGAGGTGGGTGCCGAGCGGGTTGTTCGAGTTAATCAGTACATTGACACGTTTTGTTCGGAAACCGAGGGGATGTTTTTCTGGCGGCATAAGCGTATGTGGAATAGTGTCCGACCTATCTTTCGCAGGGATGGGGTCCATTTCTCGGATGTCGGTAATTACCGATTTTATCGAAGTATTCGGGGGGCGATAATTTCCGCGGTGCAAGCCATCATTGGGTAACTAGACGAGGCGCGTCTTCGATTCGCTGTCCACACTGTGTAATGCTTGGTAAATTCGACACATGTGTTTTCTTCGTGTCTAACTACATAAAAATAAAGTACGATACTAAACGGTCAATTTAAACATCATTACTGACAGCACTGCACACATGGTACGGTAATTCTTGATCTGGTAATGCAGTTGTTCGTATTTGGATACGTTTGTGTGGTAGGGCCACATGCAACTGTTCTTCGTTGGGGGTATCGAGTTGTGATGATATATATCGATCGATACACAAATTATTAATACGTTGCTACTGTTACGTAAGGCTAAGTTGTTCGTTGTTAGAAACGTTTTTGTGGTAGGGCCACATGCAACTTTGCCTCGTCAGTGGTTGGGCTTTATCGCATATATGGTTACACAAATTGTTCAATATGTTATTACTAGCTATAACAGTTGTTCGTTTTTAGAAACGTTTGTGTGGTAGGGCCAATTGCATCTGTTACTCGTCGGGTATACACTTAGAACATATTTGAATGCACATATGTGTCGTATGTTATTAATGTTACAACATGTTACGGCAGTCGTTCAAATGTGGCGATACATGTTGTTACCGTTACGTAAGGCTAAGTTGTTCGTTTTAGAAACGGTTGTGTGGTAGGGCCACATGCAATTTTTCCTTGTCAATGGTGGGACTTTATCGCAGATATGGTTGCACGACTTGTTCAATGTGTTATTACTGACTATGCAGTTGTTCGTTTTAGAAACGTTTATGTGGTAGGGCCACATGCATCTGTTACTCGTCGGGTATTAATTTAATAAGTTGTGCTGTGACAGTTGTTCATTAGAGTTTGGTTATGCTGTGTCTGGACATGCAGCCAGTTTTACACACTAATGCTGTTACCTTCAAGCTGTGGCATTTGTTCAACTTTTGCTCTGGACGTGTTTATTTAGTCATGTATATACGGTACAGTATATGCTCTGCCATTTTGTTGTTTCAATGATCAAAATTATCAAAAAAGGTTCAGTGATAAAGGTTATCGCATGGTGGCAGTATTGGGCATGTTTACATGGCCATGGACAACTCTCCTGTTGGGTGTGCATGTAGATATCGCTACATATGGAGAGAAAGGGGTGTTTAGAAGTTTCACTTCGTGGTCGTGATATCCCTATATTCTAGTTATTGTTGCCTTTTATCCTCACTGAGATATCGCTTCTGCTGTGTTCTTGATATTGCAGAATGCCTCGGGCACGGGCTACAAGGGGACGTGGCCGGCAAGCGCGTCGGGAGTCGCTAACACGCCAGACTCGCTCGCGGACAGCCGCCTCAACTATCTCGTCAGACACGCCGCCAACCCCGTCTGTCTCGCTTGGCGCGCCGCCACCTCAGTGTGCGACACTAGTGAACTTTGAGGATGCGTCGGATCTCCAGGCGGTCGTGAATGACACACTCGTGACAGACGGTCCACAATCCGTGTGGGAACGTTCGATGGAACGCCGTGTGGCAGCCTCGGAGAAGGTGTTGGGCGAGATCCATGCGATGGTGCTAGCCTTGCGCCCTTCTCCAACGGTGCTACGACCAGATCCAGCATTGACATCTGCCTCAGCCGCCTTCGGCAGCGCTGCCCAGATGTCAGCAGCTGTCGGCGTGGGACCTTCGACCCCTGGGTTGACCCATCCCTTTGCCACACCGGACCCCCTCCACGCGCCCCCCGTGGAACCGTGGTCTTTTGCCCAAAACGATGCCAGGGCGACTCCGTGGCCGAACACAGACACTGTGCCAGGTACATTAATCGAGACATTGCCTGGGTCAACGCAGACCCTGATTGATTCATGTACTTCGGCCGCCCTCCCTCTCGATGCTCGTATCCCTGACGGGCTTCGGGCAAAGATCTGGGCGGGGGAGTATATTGATTTATCGGTTATGCTGAAACCCACACGTCTCCAACACCAGGAATATGGTCAGGTATATGGGGGTGCTCCTCACCCCACTCCTGGCGCATCCACTGATGCGTCTCCCAAACCAAATTATGATATTGTTACTTTTGACAGGTGGTTGCAGGCATTCACTTTGTACATGTCAGTGTATCTGTTGAAGCCTGCCAACATGCCGTTAGCTGTTACGATGTTGAAGTATGCGGAAGTAATTCGGGGTTTAGCTGATGCGGGGGGTGACTGGCGGTCCTATGATGAAGCGTTTAGGTGCCTCCGTTACCTCAGGGGTTGGTCCTGGGGCTCCATTAACTGGGAAATGTGGATGACTGCATTGCAACCCATCAGGCGGCCCGCTCCTGTTTCCCCCTTTCAAGGCAAGGGTAGGGTCAGGTCCCCGGCTAGTGGTCCCTGCTTCGCGTTCAATCGGGGGGAAAGTTGTGACAAAGCCTCGTGTCGCTTTACATACAAGTGTCAGCTCTGCAGCGGCAGCAGCCACCCCGCGGTGCGTTGCTTCAAAACCCAGGGAAGACGTCCCCAATCAGCTAACCCACCACCACCAAACCCCCCTGGTAGACCAGGCCCCCCAGGTAGACCATCCGTCCCCTCAGGTAGACCGTCCAACACCAGTGGCTCCCCCGCTTCAGCCAGTGGCTCGCCTGTGTGGTTCAGGAAGTGAGTTGCCAACCCCGGTGTCCCCCTCAGTCCTGCAAGAAGTGTTGGGGGGGTATGACTGTGAATTGCGTAACTATCTAGTGCATGGTTTTTCTTTTGGTTTTCGTATAGGTTGTTTTGGGTTGCCAACGCAGTCAGATGTAGACATATGTAATTTGAAATCTGCCAATGAATTTTCAGGTGTCATAGATAGCAAGATAGCGAAAGAATTGTTATTAGGCCGTGTACTGGGACCCTTTACTGTTCCTCCACCTTATCATAATTACAGAATCTCGCCCCTGGGTGTGGTGGCTAAGAAGACTCCAGGGGAATTTAGGATGATTCACCATCTGTCGTACCCAGAGGGCTCTTCGGTTAATGATTATATCCCGAAGGATATGTCCTCGGTCCATTATGCCACACTTCAAGATGCCATTGCTTTTATCAAAGATTCACCGAAGCCTGTATATATGGCTAAGGTGGATATAGAGTCAGCCTTCCGTATAATTCCAGTATCGCCAGCTGATAGGCCAATGTTGGGGTTTCGGTGGAAAGGGCAATATTTTATGGATGCCGTTCTACCTATGGGATGTTCCAGTTCCTGTGCCATTTTTGAATGTTTCAGCACTGCGTTAGAGTGGGTGGCTAAGGTTAAATTGGGAGTGACAGAAATGGTCCACATTATCGATGATTTTCTGATTCTATCGCATTCAGAAGAGAAATGTCATCACGATCTGCTGGCTTTTGTTAAACTTTGCGAGCGACTTGGGGTACCACTAGCACCTAGTAAAACTGTTGGCCCATCCACCACAATCCCCTTTCTGGGTATTATTCTCGATTCAGTCAAGAGGGAGACTAGGCTTCCCAGTGATAAGCTAGATAAGGCCAGGGCTTTACTTTTGGCATTCCTGGGGAAACATAAGGTTACACTTCAAGAGTTGCAATCGCTGATAGGGGTCCTGGGGTTTGCAACTTCCGTAATAAAACCCGGAAGGCCATTTTTACGCTGTTTGATCGACCTAACCATGGGCATACGTAAGCCCCATTTTCATATTCGTTTAACGAGGCAGGCTAAACTTGACTTAGAGGTGTGGTTGCAATTTTTGCAACAGTTCAATGGTAAGTCTTTCTTCTTGGACGATAAATTCCTAACTGGTGATTATCTTCAACTGTACACGGATGCTGCTGGTGGCATAGGGTATGGGGCACTGTACGGGGCAGAGTGGTTCTGTGGTCTGTGGCCAGTGACTTGGCGTTCACTCATTGTCTCTGTTTTGGAATTGTATCCAATCATGGCAGCAGTGCACGTTTGGGGTAATGCGTGGGCGAACAAGAGTGTCTGCTTTTTTACCGATAATGAAGCCCTTGTTCCGGTCATTAATAACCAAACATCCCGTGAACCTCGCATCATGGCACTACTCCGTCCATTGGTGTTAGCTTGCCTACGATTTAATGTTAATTTTGCAGCACGTCATGTTCCGGGGCGGTTTAATACTCTTGCTGATGCATTATCACGTTCACAGGTGGACAAGTTCCGAGAATTGGCACCCTGGGCGAATCTCCACCCAGAGAAGGTGCCGCAATGTGTGTCCCCGGCCAGCTTAGGGACTCTTTGAATTTACTTCTGCACGCTTCCATCGCACCGTCGTCGCGGGCCCACTATGAACGGGCTTGGAAGAAGTTTGTTTTGTTCCACGATTCGCTCCATGTAACCACGCAGCTGCCGGCGTCAGTATCAACGATTTTGCTTTTCATAGCACACTTGCATTCTAATGGCTCTGCCCCGGCATCCATCGTTTCAATCATATCAGCAATAGCTTACTTTCATAAGATCAATGGTTTCTCTGACCCGACTACTTGTTTTCTTGTAGCCAAGGTTTTGGCAGGAGCCCGTAATCTTGGGTCTGTCCCTGATGTCCGCCTGCATGTCACTCTTCCTGTGCTCACTCGTCTTGTGCTTGCTCTGCCCACAGTTTTTACGTCACGATACAAGTGTCTCATGCTGCGAGCCATGATGGTGCTTGCATTCAAAGCTTATTTGCGGGTGGGGGAAATGGTACCTCGAGGAAGGACTAGAGTACAAGGGTGTTTGCAAATGAGTGACGTGTTGCTGTCTGGGGATCTCATATCAATTTCTTTCCGTCATTTTAAGCATAGCACTCGACAGGGTCCACAGTCCCTCCAGGTGAGAGGTGAATGTGTCCCTGATTCGTTGATATACCCTGCTTCCTTCTTGAGAGATTTTCTATCAGTTCGAGGGGGGGTGCGCTCCACTTTATTTGCTTATCCAGATGGTTCGCCGATGCTGCGCAGCGAGTTTGATGTTTCTCTGAAACGATTACTGGATTTCTGCGGTTACCAGGCAACTGCGTTTAAGGGTCACAGCTTCCGTATTGGGGCAGCTACGGCAGCAGCGTTGAGGGGTGAATCGGATGCACAGATCAGGGCAGCAGGCAGGTGGGCGTCCGACGCATTTAAGAGATACATTAGAATAGCCTAAATTATATTGGTACTGCAGCATGGTAGCCAGGTGTCGTTGTGTGGGGGGGTCACATGTTTGGTGACCTGTGGCGTATTGCCCCCACCTATGGGGTTATAGTTTTACCATTAGTATAGTCAGCAGCAGGTAGTCTGGTATTCAGTGTGGCAATTTGCAAAGGCACTTGTTAGTTAAATCAGTTGTACATGTTTTTCCCATTTGTTCTAGGAATATCGCTGCTGCTGCGTTATATGTGGAAATGTGGGCTCTCTAGCAGCCTGATGTTCAGGAGACTAGCATGGGCTCAGTCACAGGCCTGGCATTGGGTTGTAGAGTCCACATTTCGTTCACGTAAACCGTCACAGTGTGCCAAAAAGGGCTTACACACTGGACCCCCCTAATAAACGTCATCCATTTGGCCTTTTCATATCTACATTGGTGTCTGTGTTGTTTCTTGCATAAATGATGGTATGCACATCAGGCACAGCCGATTTGCATACTGGACTTTGTGCAAGATAACGGCACAGAGGCTGCCGATTGGTGAATTTCTCCGCCCAATCAGCGCGCACAGGGCCGTGACCCTGTGCCGTTTTTGGTCTAATCCGCACTCCATCTTGCGAAAGCATACAGGACCAGACGTTTTGCCAATTTCGACCCACCCTCCTCCCAAATGTAATGTATAGTTTGCTTGTACATCGTTAGTGGAAAGCGGTTGTATGGCCCGATGCTTTCCCCAATTTTATAGATGAATGTGAGCATAGGGTTTGCACCGGATGTGTTCACGGGGTTTTACTGCAAGGGACCGCATGCTTCTTTCCACTTTCGATTTAGGATCAACATATTGTATCTATCAGAGTGAAGTGCGGCGGCGTATTGCCCCCACCTATGGGGTTATAGTTTTACCATTAGTATAGTCAGCAGCAGGTAGTCTGGTATTCAGTGTGGCAATTTGCAAAGGCACTTGTTAGTTAAATCAGTTGTACATGTTTTTCCCATTTGTTCTAGGAATATCGCTGCTGCTGTGTTATATGTGGAAATGTGGGCTCTCTAGCAGCCTGATGTTCAGGAGACTAGCATGGGCTCAGTCACAGGCCTGGCATTGGGTTGTAGAGTCCACATTTCGTTCACGTAAACCGTCACAGTGTGCCAAAAAGGGCTTACACACTGGACCCCCCTAATAAACGTCATCCATTTGGCCTTTTCATATCTACATTGGTCTCTGTGTTGTTTCTTGCATAAAGTATTATATATAGTCAGGTGTAGTTACCTTCCTCAGAATATTCGTAAAGAAGAGCGTCTGTAGTAGTGAGTTCATGTAACACGTGGCGCCCTGGTTTTTCAAACCAACATAACCTGTGTGTTTTCGAGAGTCCCAACTGAAAGATAAATGGTACATATAACATCCAGACTCAAACAATGCACAAGTCAACAAGACCCTTTCACTGTATCACCTCCTACACCAACCAATCAGTGAGCGACAATACAAAAATTACAAACAAACCATTGTTTACATATGTTTTCTAGTAAATAGTGACAGTTTCTGCCAAAGCAATGGAAAGTCCCCGTTTTTATAGGAAAAGCTTATCTTGTGGTTGCGGATAACGGTTTTAACAACTTTTATTTACCTTACAACCAGGTAAGTGTTACCATGGCAACATAACTAATGCATAGTTATCACCCATGCAGTAACAGTGTCATGTGATGCCCCCATCAACTGCTACATGTCACAGTTCACACAATTCTGCTGAATACGGAGGCCCAGTAAATAACACAGAATAACTTCATTTACAAGTGTTATTTCGCCAGTTGGTAGATCAGTGGCAAATGGTCCACGGATGCGAATGATCATAGGAAGAGATGTATTAACAATGCTCCTTAATATACAGATTACTGGATTGAGAAATATGGCACAACAATGTCTAAATAGATGTGAAACAACATGGATACACATAGGGTTGGTTACAGAGGGGAACTAACCTGACCCCATGGGGTGCTTCCGCCATCACATGCACCTCTAGAATGATGCTGTCGTCCTTCGTGTAACCTTTCTCAGAGTCCATCAGGTCCTGCAAGTGTCAATGCTATTAGTGATATGCCTGGGCTGGGAATGGTGATATCAAACTTTGATTACCGGTTGCATTCCACAAACTTCTGCATTATAATAATACTCTATACATAACTTAGTGTGTCTGAAATGTAATCCACTTGATATAAATCACAACTTTTTGTTTAAATCACTGATTTAAAAATCCTGACATTTAATTTTTACTCACTGATTTAAACAGTTAGATTACCCGGTCTACTGTGCCCCTCTTGTGGAATAGTCTGGTTCTTGTGGAATAGTAGCAACCTGGTATCTACGCATTCCCGAGAAGTGGCAAGAAAAGAATTCAGTATGATGATTATGAATTTTTACACAAGCATCTTTAAGGTGGCTGCACCAGCTATTATATACTTCTTTTGAATTAATCATTTCTAATACAAGTTTTGAAGATAAGCTAACCATTTTTTCTCAGAGTTTGCCTCAGATACTAAACAATACTCCAGACCAAAAAGAATTGAATTTTTATGTTGTTTAGAGATATTTAAATGTGTTTAAAGACAATTAAAAAAGATGTCAAAATCACCTTAAAATGGCATTTTATTTCATTTTGAGAAACTCCCCAAAAGATAAATTGGTATGGTTGTAAGTACAAACATGTTATTGACATTCAAGTTTTTTTTGTAAACAAATGCATATTAAGTTTGATACAGCAACATTTTGCTACAATGTTGAAAGACAGCAAAAATCCGTACTGCATTTTTGGCACGACCCCTTCACCAAACAAAAAACCATCCCGTGCAATTTTGGGTAAACACAAGGCGTGTTCATATGCCAAGTTATGGCTTTGTAAGTATTGTAGTTTTTATAAAAAGTTACATTAAGTAATACTTCCTGGTTGTTATCAATAATATAAGTGTCACCAGATGCTTGGTTTTTGCTTAGAAATGTGACTTTTTTACTGGCATGTGGCTTATTTCAACACAATTTGACAGGCACTTCTTTTACTGAGATTTCCCCCCCAAGGTTTTCCCACCAAGTTGTCTCATGATATTGTGTTACAAGGGCTATGTGTTGAACTTGTTGTGGTAGACAAGGTTGATTGACACCTGCTGGGGTCAGTCATGTGTCATTGCAAATGGCAGCCGGCAGTACTTGATGATTTGACAGCGTGATACATTTAGGTAATTATAATACAACAGCATAGTGGCTTGAGAATAACCAGACTATTATTATCTGCATTCATGGTGAATGAATTTATGTTTGAACTGGGCTGACACACACATGATCGTCACTATGGAAACATCATCAGTTTCCAAGAATCTAAAAAGGGACTTTCCACAGACACACTAAAAATACTAGTTTTTAAAGGACTGATTGGTGACTTATGTTGATAGTGCCTTGGTTTTTTTAATAGTACACATGTTCATACTGACACATACTAATGTTCTATGAAGAAAAAAATAAAGAAATCAACTGACATGATACCCGGTGCAGCTACCTTAAACTGATAAATCATGATTTGTTCAACCCCATCATAATTTCATTTTGATCCTAAGTACACAATACAGTCTACGAACCATTGCAAAAGAGGTATAGCAACAAAATAAACACACAGGATCTAGAAGGAACAGATCAAGATGAA
This sequence comes from Escarpia spicata, assembly GCA_963995525.1. Taxonomy (NCBI): domain Eukaryota; kingdom Metazoa; phylum Annelida; class Polychaeta; order Sabellida; family Siboglinidae; genus Escarpia; species Escarpia spicata. The sequence continues at coordinate 21,195,152 of OZ023210.1, forward strand.
GGTGGGTGATGTCAATAATTGCACTATGACTCCTTGGTTTGTCTACACAGAGATAAGTAGGTTGCTGATATGTTAAAAGCAGGATACTTACTGCCCAGCTGATGAAATGACTGTATCCCCAGTCATTCTCCTTGCTATAGAACAAGTGCTGTATTTCTGAAACGAAAACAAAATAGTGGCAGATTACTTTCAACCACCCTAAGACAATCCCCTCAAATAGACTATGGCGGAAATGTTGCCAACAAAGTAACTATGTCAATGACTCTGCACTCATTGCATCTAGATCGATTGTGCAACAGTATACAAATCATGAATAATATTGTATGTTATATAAATAAAATGGGAGACTTTGGAGCATTGTAAGTATAACTCTTCCCATCTTCCGAGGTCTGCAAACCTCTTTCTACCTTCATCTGTTTCCTTGGACAATTGGCCTCTAAAGTAATGTATTATAAAAACATAAAGGTGGTTAAACATTTAGACTTATTTACTCTTTTCAGTAGACAATTATTAACTGCTGCAAGCAATGCCATAATAGATGAGACCAGAAATTAAACGGTCATGAGAACAAGTTCAAAGTACCGCAATGGTCACAATTTGTTGCTCCCTGGGTTGGTGAATACTTGTACGCATGTACATATCACACAATTCCATCAGTGTCATATCATAATCAGTCTGATCTGCAAGGCCGAGTGATCCTCTAACCCTGGGGATATATCATATATGTACCCTGAACTGGCACTTGTAAAAAAAATACAGTTTAAAAGGCACTCAAATGTTGTTTGGTGCTACATGCGGGGGGATTTTAAACTGTACTTACTTCTCACAAATGGCTCCCCTTCCGAGTTCTGGTTGAGTATTCTTAGTTCCGCCACTGCATTGCATGACCACGATCTGTTTTGAAAACCACAAACACTCAACTAACGCAACACTTTGCATATCTCTACAATGAATTAAAATACAAAATGAAGGATGCAAAGAATGTTTTGCTTCTCATGTTTCAGACTAATTTCATAAGGAAACCTACCTAGGATTCACTATGCTATGCCAGTTTGTTTGTACATTTTTTTTTCAAAACTGAAATTATCTATAAAACTATAAAATGATTTACAAAACTATCGGTTCGTAATTAGTTGTCACTAAGAACTTTTGTCGGAAAATGATTTAGCCAAACTCGTGGATATATTCTCATCAAAGGTTGGCTGGAATCGAACTCGTTACTTTACATATCAAGTTCGACATTTTCCGTGTGAATGCATGTTACTGAATCAGATAAAAAGGAGGGTTAAAGCCTAATGTAGCCAGAGACAGGTGTCGATCATGACGATGTATTTGGGAAAGGCTATGGCACAATGGACAAAAGTGATGTACACATTTTCTCGTCTCGTGATCAGCATGTTCAATAGATTGGTGTTAAATGTCAGCTGGGCAATTAGCTTTAACAAGTTACCAGATCTAACGACCAAAATAACTTCTTAAAATAATTAAAAAGTAAATTTGTTATTAAAACACACTGCACACACATTAAAACACTACACACCTGGACACAAAATAACAAGATTTGTGATGGGCAAACGAACTGAGGAAGCAGCTTTCAATGTAATTTTCAGCAGTTTCAGTGAACACAAAAATTTTATTACGTGGAATTTTCTGTGTGACAATCATTATGTGATACTCCACATAGCAACAATCTCTTTTTGGCTCGTAGTATCAATTGTACAACCAAGACTCATGTATTAGTTTCTCATAATTTTCAAACATTTCTATTATGTTGATGTAATTTTAATTTCATTCAACCATCTCTCTTCTACGTTATGTGTAGTGGTGTTATATTAACTTACGCAGAATCGGAGTCGGCATTTGCTTGCAAGAAAAATCCTAGACTCTTTGTGTTGTGTCTGTCTGCGTGGTTAAATCGAGGCATAACCATGATTTTCCTGAAATGGCAAGCAGTTGAAAATGCATAAACTGATGAGACATCAGGTTTAGAGAAGTGTGATAAGCATAGATAAAGGTAAACAATATGCATGGTTAAACCGGGGCATTTTTTTCCTGAAATGGCATGAAGTTTGAAAATGCAGGAACTGGGAAGACACATGTTAGATCTTAGATCCTCTAACACTATGTGGTAGCAGAGTTGTTAGATCATCGAACTCTCAAGCCATTTTGAACCTTGGGCAAGTTCATTCATTCCACATTGCTCCAGTTCATGTAGCTGTAAAAATGAGTACCTGGCTAATGTGGCTAAAGACACTGCTGGATATTTGTTACCTCTACTGTCAATATAGAGAATTGTGACGGGCACAGATGAATCTAAGCAACATTTCTCAATACAGTTGGTACTGCTCTAGATTTCTCAAGAGACTGCAAGCAGCCAAACACCAGTACTTACCAAGGCAGGTTGCGTACATAGCAGGGAGAACTGAGGGCTGTGTCCTTCAACTTGCTGATGTTCTCCACAGTGTATCGGAACACACACTCAGCACGACTGTCGTCTGAAATTTTCACAAGAATGTAGCACTAAACAGAAAGTTATAAAGAACTTTATAAATGAACTACAAGTGTGTTATACTTATAGGAATGCAGACTGATTTCTAGCCAATTCTGTTTGTTTGATATTTGTAGATTTATGAAAGTAGGCCATTTTTCTGTGGTCATTAATGGAATCCACCTAGTTTTACAACTAAATCTTGTTGAAATTTAAAAAATACAAATATATTTAGATTTACATTTTCTTGTGTTACACTTGCATCTGATGGTCTTGGAATGATATGGAAAGTTGAAATATATTTGGTTCTCAAATATGTTCCATTATATTTATACATAATCCATTATATATCAGTATGAATTGTAATATAGAAGCTGGGCATATTTTTTTATTTAGCCATTTTCAGGCGACTGCATTTTCTTAGCCAGCTTATTTTGTTCCCAGTCTAATTGACAAGATCATCCTCAGCCTGTTTAGTTAAACTGATTTAATAATTCTTAGCCCTAGCAGCTAATTTGAGCCTAGAACTAGTAGGAGGGAATGTAAATTTGAGTGACATATGTCAATACTTGCCTTCCTCCATTGCTTCCTCCTGATTGGTCGCCTTCTCTGAACTGACATCACCATTCAGTTCATTCATGACGACATCATCTTCCCCTCCCCCATCTGTCTTCTGGGCAACTCTTGTGCTATCTGTCAGTGTCGTAACAAACATGTCTTCAAACCTAACTAACAATTCTTATTCCAATATCTTCAAAAACTTTGGTTTCTATACTATCAGTAGTTCACTTCTAATTTTTTTATAACAATTACAATTTACATACAAATGTATTCATCATGACATTCGAATCCTAATAATGAGAATCTGTCAGTCAAAATATGTTGTATTATTCAATGTTGGCATCTCCTGTGTGACAAACAGTGGTGCCTCGCAGATGTTTTAACTTGTTGTATTCCTGAAGTGGGTTACTATACGAGTTTAGACAGAATGATTTTGTGAAGCTCTTAAGGCAATATTTGGAAAACTGTCAGCTTGTATATTACAAAATCAATAACAGTCAACATTCAGTTCATTCGGAGATATTTCGCAGTAACTGGTCATTTGTGCACTGATTAACTTACTCATAATCAATTATTCAGAACAGATTTCTTATTATGCATTGCAACAAACTGCAGATGGTTACTGTTATGCCATGGAATATATATATATATATGTAATGGGCCATTTAAATATGTATGTGTACTTCTTTATATGGCTTCAGCAAAGGTCCTTGTTAGTGAGCTGTAGATAACTAGTATTATACTATTAGTAGCAGCTTTGTAGTTTTGATTCTCTGTATGTTTTGTTCTTTTGGGCCTGACACTGCCATATGCAGGTTTTATTAGTAGGGTATATTTTTATATATTTTGTAGGAGGTGGGTTTTTCTTTCCAAATCCCCAGAATAGTGGCAGAATGATCATATATTGATTGTGGCCACTTAACGGAAGAAGAAGAACTTCAATAGTAGTTTATTTAGTACTAGATTCAAAGTATTCAATATCATAATTAGCATACACATTGTATATATTTACATTTCTGTAGAATATTTACCATGCAACATACACACCAAGTAGTATTTCATCTGAAAGACATACTTCTGAACTTCCTACTAAAATTTCTATTCAGTGAGAATACAAATTCATGAATCGTGGAATTGATGTGATCATAAGGAGGCAAGGCACAAGCACCATGCTATCTTGCCAGTTGCATAACAAACTATTGTGACATCTGTGTGATATATTGCAATGTTAAATAATATATATGCTTTACAAGCCCATACGTGTGTACAAAAACAAATCTCTAAGTCAATACAAAAAGTTCAGTGAAACCTTCAATGAGTTGTTGACTTGTTTATTTGGAATGGATTGGGAAGTTTATTTACCAATGACATTTGAATTCGGTATTAGTTTTCTAAAAACGGCATCATGCAACAGAAGAGGGAAGTCATACCATCTTGTATATCTACATCATCTATGTCTCCATGAGCCTGGTTGGTTTCTTTCGGGTTTTGTACATCATATACATGATTCATGGCGTCGTTGTGTGAAGCTGGTTCGCTGGAAGTATGTCGAGGTGAAGTGACCGGTCGATCTTTATTACGACCCTGTAAATTCTTGTGGGACACGGTCACCTTAACGTGTTTACTTGCAATACGCCCAATGTCTGCAGAATTTTCCCCTGCAAACAGGGGAGCAACAAACACAGAAATCGCCTGTGAACGCTATAATTATCTAATGATAACCCACGCTTCGTTTTCTATGAAAATAAACAAGATGGCGGCATCATGGTATGATGCATTATGGTAATGAGTACTATTTAGGTAGTTTGTTAGTATATAATATATAACCTAGACTATCATAAATATCACTCGCTGCTGCACATAGAAGAATACCGCGTCGACTAGTATGCTGACTATTGACAGATTCAGAAATCATAACGATGAAAAACATATTCAAAATAGGATTTCGGAACACGGGAACCGAAAAGGCCTTGATTACCATGTCTAAGTTGACTTACCCATCCCTTGACATATTGCCTAGCAACAAGGTTCACCAAGCTTTCAAAGTGGTTGACGCACATGATCACCTATCGGACACTCCGTCATACATTTTGTTGACATTCTGCCTCCCAAAGATGTTCTTCTTCTTCTTCTTCAGGATTATTGTGGAAACCCCGGCAGTCGAGGAATAACTCCACAGTGGTTGTGAGGGTGCGCATGGGTTTAACAAAATGAAATGGTTTAAAATACAATTAAAAACAGTTAGAAGGTAAAAAAAAGTTAAGATTAAAAAGTTTACAGTTACATTATTCGTAACGGTTGGGAAAAATAATAATAAAGAATTAAAATATATATACCATATAAGAAGGTTAAGATTGCGCATTATAACGGTAGTGGCTATTGTTGAGCAGTCAACCAGGTCTTCGTGGAGGACCTGAAGACTGGGAGGGACTGGTCTTTGGAGGAGTCTTACGGAATTGAGTGAGTTCCACATTCTAATGGCAGATGGGAAGAAGGAATGGAGATAAGTGTTTGTCCTTGAGTGGGGCAGTAAGAGTTTGTTTTGCTGACCACTGGTTTTCCGGAAGGCTGCCTTGAGTAAGCCAGGAGGTGGGTACGTGTAGGTCGATAAGGCCGTGCATAATTTTGTACATCATGCTAGCCTTATCCACTGTTCTCCTGAGTTGCAGGTCCTCAATGTTCAACTGCTCTACCATGACTGATGCAGTGGGGCTGAAGTTGTACAGGATGCGGCGGGCTGCGCGTCGCTGAACCATCTCCAGAGTGGTCTACGATTAGGTGCTGCTGATGGGGATCCCATACCGCCGACGTGTAATCCAGGACTGGTCGGGCTGGGCCTTTGAAGCAGTGCATCTGGACGGTGGTGAAGCATCCTTTCAGATTTCTGTAGGCAAACGCGCTGAGACTGTTGGCCTTTGCAGCTGCAGCTTTGACTTGTTTGCCTCAGTGATGAGTCTCTGTGAGTTCTACGGCCAGGTATTTGGTACTTGTGACTTTCTCCGGGGTGTGGTTTTGGAGAGTGTAGCTGGTCGGGATCCTGGTCTTCTTTTTTGTGACAGCCAGTAGGTGGCATTTTCCGACATTTATAATGACAGGTCTTCCTTGAAATCATCCGAGAATAGAGCATGGTGTCGTCGGCGAATAGTCGTAGTCTTTGTTACAAAAACATAGGGCAAAGTTGCTTCAGCGAGAACTGCGTACACTGTACACATGCACACGAAAGAGTGATATTTATTTATGGCAGCTATATGCCATATGTAATGCAATGCACATATTACACTGGCGCCTGAACGAAATTACTATTGGGTGGGCTGAGCCATAGCTTCAGCATCACTTCACTGTCGGGTTATGACATATTGGAAGACAGGGGTGCGGTTCAAAATTGTTTACATTGACTTTCAAAAATATTTAATTAAACTCACCAAAAAAGCGCGCACCCTCGAGATGACCAAAAATCTCCAACTCCACCAACATAATTAAGGTTCTCTTCCAAAACCTAAAATTGCTTCCCTTTGAGGCTCGCCAAAAAATACCTTCAGGCTATACAAAAATATCCGATTGCACCTCCTTAGAGATCGCTGAAACCACCTTCACGCTTTCCAAAAATCCTCAATTGACCACAAATTAAGCCCTTCTTCCCCAAATATTGGGGGACTAATCTTATCTCCAGCCCCCGTCATTTCCCCAAAACATAAAAAACACAAAAACACCCCCTTCCCTAAATATTGGGGCGCTGATCCTATCCCCAGCCACCACCAAAATATTGGGGGTTTAACCTCCACCCAGCCTCTCCCCGATTCCGGCGCCTATGTATTATGTCACATGCATAAATTTGATTGCGACGTACGTCAGTTTTGGGATCCGCATTTTAGATCTGTTGTGAACGCTCTACCATGTATACGACATGTCGCCTGCTATCTCTTTTGGTAAGTGTTACATGTTGGCTCCGATCGAACAGGGGCGGATCCAGATCGAGAGGATATAGTGTAGGGGGCCCCACAACATAAATTGGCGCCCGACGCAAACTCATATTTGGTGGACTGAGCCGGACCTTCAGCATGACTTCGCTGTCGCGCTGTCGGATCATGACATCAGAAGACGGGGAGGCCGGGGAGTGCTGTTGAAAATTGTTCGTCGCCGCGCCGCCGTATCTTCAGCTCTTCTTCAGCTTCTCCGCTGTCTCGTCGCCTGGATCGACTGATGTCATCTGAATACGGGGGTTCGGTGCTCCGCCGTAACTTTTCAGCTCGTTGTGCCCGGAAACCCCTCCAAATTAATGCACTGCTGTATGATCAAAATTATGGCAATGTCCGTGAGTACACGAAAGGATGACGGTAATACCCTTAGGCGCTGGAATAGGGTGAGGGTCATAACATTATGCACCTACAATTCACCGATCAAATTTATTCAAACCATTATTGTCTTCTTTAAAACATCTCAAACGTATACGGTGACGTAATATTCTTAAGCCCGGGATACATTGGCACTTTTTGTTTGATCAGACCAGACAAATCTAGACCAGACCAGATCGACCAGACAGTGACTCACGCGACAGTTAACACTGTACATATGCTACAACGACTGATACCGACGGAATCAGACACGAAGCCAGCGTGACGTCACGATCACGTAAATTTTAACACTTTCGACAAAATCAGACTGACATCGACAAGCTCCAGATACAATCAGACGTGTATATATAGGCCCCTACACTAGCCGACTGACACCGACTGGACCAGACTAAACCAACACCTACTGGTCTGGTCTGATCCGGATCGGGTGAAGAAAGCTTATTGTATTCCCGCTTTTTGACGTTACATAATTATGTAGTACTGAAAAACTACTGATGAAGTTTGCATGGTACACAGACGATATCATCTACAATGCAGAAGGTAATTAACGATTTGGATATGCTTAAAAGAAATTGTTTGAATGAAAATAAAAAATCCCGAGGAACGTTCCGTAATACCAATCAAAGTTCATATATTCATTGCCGACGACTAAAAAAGTTCATTGAGCGAATATATTCTTTGATTCATGTCCAGCCATGCACATATGTACGTGCTCGAGTTCTTAAAGCTCAGCTGTATACATGAGTAACTGCATGGCTATAGACAATCGTGGATATGTGTGTACGTACAGTCTTCGTGTATTAGTTATAGCGTGGCTGAATGCATCTCACCAGAGAAATCGAGATGGTATTAATTTGAGTAGGCACACATGCACACATATACGCTCACACCCGCATAAGCACACAATTACGCGCGCGCACACATGCACACACACCATACACGCAAACACACACGCACGCACGCACGCACGCACGCACGCACGCACGCACACAGACACGTCTGTGTGTATGTATGTGTGTATGTGCGTATGTGTGTATGCGCGTATGCGTGTATGCGTGTATGCGTGCATGCGTGCATGCGTGCATGCGTGTATGTATGTATGTATGTATGTATGTATGTATGTATGTATGTATGTATGCATATTATATTTATGCAATCTTGTATGTCTTTATGTTCATGCATGTGTTTAAACCAGAGAGGGCAGAGACTATAACAAGATTATGAATACAATCTCAACCTCTAGTGGTAACTCTAAGGACATGTTAATGACATGAGTCATAATAAAACTAATTTCAACCAATCGTGGCTCATGCTGCACGCAATGTTTAGGAAGTAGAAATTGGGGCGGGTATTTGCGCTGTTCTCACGGGTGATGCAGTCGCGACTGGCGAAGTCAATTACTAGTTTGAGTCGGCTAACTTCCGTAGTTCGCGTAGGGGATCAGCCATGGCAAACAGCCCTGGCTTGCGTGGATGGTTAGATGCCAACAAACTCACTCTTCATATTGGTAAAACCTCATGTATATGCTACTGTGTTCAAGACAATTTTTTTCTCTACAAGGTCAAAAAATTGAACAGGCAGAATCCTATAAATATATAGGTGTCACTATTGATCAGGATCTCACATTTAACACATAGAAAATGTTATACATAAAATCAACAGGTCACTCAGTGTATTGAAACGTACTAATCCATTTAATCCTCTCTCAAGTCGGGTTACATTAAATAACACTATGGTATTACCTCATTTGGATTATTGTAGTTCTCTATGGGATGCTTTCTCAGATTCTAACATAACCAGACTTCAAAAATTACAGAATCGTGGAATGCGTATTATCCTGGGGTGCCATCACAGGACACACTTCTCTGATGTGTTAACATTTCTAAAATTGTTAAATGTTCGTCAAAGATTTATTCTTCTGAAAGGTAATATTATGTACAACATTGTAAATGGTAAAACTCCAAACTGTCTTTAAAAAGTAACTCCTGGCATATCTCACAGTTATTGTACAATATCTAAATAATTCAATAATGTCTTCCAAACACATAGTCACCAAAAGTCTTTAAAATATACTGGCACATCATTGTGGAACAACCTACCATCTAAAGTAAAAAATAAAAAAACTGTTGCCAATTTCAAAAATCAATGTGTTCTGTATATCATCGGTAAACAATAAGTATCAGGTTAAATGCCTGTCTTTCATATTGTAAATATGTTCGTTTTAAATTGTATATCATACTACATTCTCATAACTTGATTACATATTGTGGCATCATCACTTTGGGGGTCTATTTAACATCAACAAAATGCTCCCCCCTGGGTGCTGATACCACAACTCCACCATTATTCTTCAGTATTATATTTCCATCCAGTATACCGGCTCACTTACTTTTACATACATTATTTATTATATTGTTTACATATGTTAAATATGTATTATATTTTTATCATAATGTATGCATGTCATCACTACCAAAACAGTTTTAACTGAATGTAGTCTGTGAATAAATATATTGTATCTTATAGCGCCAATAATGCATTACATTTTTATTATATCGTTCCCCAAAGCCAGTGTATTATTTTGTATGGTTTCAGCTTGCGATACTAAACAAATGCGCGTGCGTCAGTAATCCCATAAACCCACGCGCGGCCTTCGTGTCGTATATGGAGTAAGAAAGTAGTGATTAAAATTCCTGTCAAATTTCGTCTGTTTGAAGCAAATGAGATAACCTATTTAACAATAGTGGAGTTTAATACGAACTTAGTATAATGTCTGAAAACGCAGACTCGGATCCAGACCATTTTGGGGACGGTTGGATAAGGAAATGGGAGGACCAATGTCGTCAAGATTGGGAAGACGAGTCCAATATGGAAGACATAATTCAACGTGAAAATGAGAGAGAAGCACAGAGACTTTGGATGTCCTTTCAGAATTGCGCTACGGCAATAGCTCAGTTATATAAAGGTGAGCTGTATAGATTGCATCCTTTTCATTTTTTTGAAGCCAACAGAATATGCATAGGCGTGGCAGAATAAACGTCGCCAAAATGGTGAACCGTCTGAGTCTGACGAACAGTGTCACTGTCAGTCACTCAGTGTGCTGTGTGGAATCAAATAAAACGGGTCGTGATGCGTAATTGTTTATCAGTACAGTGTATTGGAATGAGTTTCAGTAAATTTACCTATTATGCAACGTATTAAAGAGCATGCTTCCTGTAATACTTTTTATTCACGGACTCAGTAAAACCGAAAGCCGTGGACAGGAGAGAAGTTAGTTTTCTAGCGCTAAATATAAAAGCTGTCTAGCTTAGCCTTAAGGCTAAGCTTAGCCTTAGCCTAACTTAGCCACTGGCTTGCCTAAAGGCTAAAGGAATATAATGGTCAAATATAATAGCATGCAGTACTAGTGAGGGTAATCCTGGATCTTCTTGGCCTTTATTATTAACGTTATTAAACAATCTTTTTACCTAATTGTTTCGAAGCTGCCATATTCGTTTCATCATACCCCATCATTGTAGACACAAAACCGAATTGTATTTGTTAAATTTATTGTCTTTTGGGGACTTTTATGCAACAAAACAGCACTGTTTGACAGGTATGTGTTTTGTTGATATGGTGATCATCCGAAATCTACTCCAAACGTGTCACGGTGCCATCACAACTGGAAAGATGATGCCACTAATGCATATCTAGTTCTGCTTTACGCACGTATTCTGAAATCTCATTGAAATGTTGAATTTATAGATACAAAATATATAAATCGATATTTTAATATTAAAAACCGCAAACAATTTACACCTAAAAGACCATTTCACTGACAATTATCTCGACAACAGTGTCATGAAACAGACTAAGTTACAGCGATTTTGTAACTTTCCGGTTGTGATGGCACCGCGACACGTTTGGAGTCCCCCAAACACAATAAATTTAACAAATACAGTTCGGTTTTATGTCTATAATATTGGGGAATGATGAAACGAATACGGCAGCGTTGAAAAAATTTGGTAAAAAGATCGTTTAATAGCGTTAATAATAAAGGCCAAGAAGATCCATGATTACCCTAGTGAGTGTCCAAGGTAATATAACTCAAACATTCATTTTAGTTAATGTTAAATCCTTTGATTTGTAATCATAAAATTTTGCTCTCAAACTTTCATATCCACACAAATTATAGTTCTTACCTCAGGCTCAAAACTCGAGAATGGTCAAAAGTTGTCCATGATTGAGCATTGAGACCGTCTCCAGGTTTTGTTTTCTATAGTTGTTTTCCAATTTCTCTATTGATATTAGTGCTAATATTGTTGTTACTGTTGGCATTACCTTTGCCTAGGCTAGTTCATGAAGTAGTTGTATTGGTTTAAGTGGACTCTCCAATCTCTTTGGGGGCGGGACTTCAGTTGCTTGATGGTCTACCTGAACTTGTGTCATTTGATTTATTAATTATATTCTGTAATCTAATTATATTCTGTATAAGTAGTATCCCCATTTCACTTTCTGTTCAGCATCATATTATAGTTTCTCTTTTCCCCCCTATGCCGATTTCTTATAATAGTTTCTATTATTTTGATTATGCTTTATATAAAGGTAAGTTCTTATCACAGCCTTTAGGCAGTTAGGGCTGCTCAAAATCAAGCCCTTTGCACTTCACATGCAAACTATTCCTTCAAATATATCCAAGTTGTCAATCCATTATAAACAGAAAGTAAAAACCTGTTGGCCAGCTTTTATTTTGTAAGACTGATAGCTTGTCCCAATTACCAACAGTGCTGAGTAACTTCTTGTGAAGATTGAATTAGTAAAACAGTGGTGTGTCATACAGGACTCGGAGAATAATAAAAATGTTGGTCAACATATTAAATTGGATAATTCTGTGAGTTGGTGATGAAAAAATTCTTGTAACTTACTTTAAAAAGTTAATGATCTTAACAAGAAGTCAGAAGTTGTTTAATTAAAATATAAGCTTTTTACCGTGTTGACAAAATGTTGTATCTGAAAAGAAAAAGTCATATTGACAACCAAGTGTCGCACGAGAATTTTTTTACTGACATCACAATTAACACTTGAAAGTCATTCTAATCACCTTTTTTATTAAACAACTTGAAAGTATGTCACATATATGCAGAGCTTTAATTCAGCATTTGTACATAATGAAAAAATTTAACATCATTTATGAAAATTAACAATGTCGTCATACGGGATGAATTGTGTCGTATGGGACAACCTAAACTGTTATTATATAAGAATAAGCTCTGTCTTTAAAAGCATCAGTGTAAATGTCCAATAAAATCATACCTATAGGAATGTACTTTCCAATTAGGCTTTATTTCAACAACCAGACAGCATACAGTTACTGGTTCAAATTTAGAAGATTTGAAAATACAACATTGAAGAGTCCAACAAAAAACCATGAAGTCTAGGTTCAGTTTCAATATTTTGTCAATAGAGTTACAACCACGTGTTGTCGTTTCTCAGAAACATTGTAAACTATACTGACTTTATTGGCGGTATTTTGAAACAAACATGACTACTCTGCAACAATATTTTAAAACACTCAAGACAAATTGCTACGAAGTGTCATGGCGCCCGTGGTACCTCGTGCCCCGACGTAAACGGGGGTGCCAGTGGAAGGATCTAACGTAAACCGTTTCATGATCGTTGTCTGGCTGTCCAATAAGCGCATGGAAGACATGTTGCTAATTAAATGTAGTTGTCACATCGTTAGAACACACATAAGTGTACATATTCCGGTTTCGAATGCAAAACTCAAAGGAATAACAACAGCCTAGGTTAGGCTGGCTCAAAGTGATATAGCCCACGTTTCGTAGTTCTAACAAATTCCGTTGGATGGCGTCATATAGCAGCATCAGTGATTTGAACATTCATAATTGTTAATATGATTGCAGCATTGCTGCATGAGAAACAACCAGACATTTATGTTATTGTGTGACAGGAATTATTTTAGTATGTAAATTGATTATGTACGCCATTGTACGGTTGTTTTTGTGCAAATATTGCACAAATAAATTTTGTTAGAAAACTTAACCACACAGTAAAACAGTATTATTTAGGTGCAGAGATCATAACATTGTGATATTTTAAATATTTGACAATGTATTATTTTTTTAAGTTAACTGAAATAAAATAAAAAAATTCTTAACATAAATTGGCTTTTTTTCATTAAAAAAGGTACTTTTAGTTTATTTTTATATTTTATGATTGGTCACACTGAGTATGATTACCAAAATTTACCATGCTGGTATATGTATATATATATACTCATAGTTGCATGTCCTATTATGCGTTCAATCGCGTGCCCGACCACACTACGTAGAATGTCGAACAAAATTTGGACTGACCAAAATTTGATCCTGGGTGAGGATCTGCTGCACGTACTTCTGCAAAATGCTTCCAAATAAATTCCTGCTGGTATTTTGTTAATAGAACTTGAAGAAGCTGCCTTGCCTCATGGACTGAAATTTATTTTAGTAGTAAATCAAACTTGAGATGAGCTATGCTTAAAAAAGATACCAAAACTGTGATGTGTCGTACAGGCAATTTTCATTGATCAATTAAATATAATCTAATTGAAGAAAATATTTTGTGGCTAATTATATTATTACTTATAGGTTGAATTTAGAGAATTTGAAGTCAAAAATCTTTGCATGGAAAATAACCGTAAATTATGAAAACTCAGCCTTGTGTGTGTCGTATGGGACATGGCACTAAATGAATTATGGTAACAACTAACACATTTCACATTCAATTAATTTTTTTAAATGTTTTTTTGACATTGGATATACCCTTAATGAGTTGACTTATAGCAGTTAACCCATTAGACCACAGCCAGTTATATTGGCATGTGTCCCTGTTCCCCACGCTGCTGCCACAGATCTCAACATTTCTGGGTGCCAGCAGTTTGTAAGCTGTATCTTCAAAACTATTGATTTTCTATAATTGCAAGTTTTGTTTAATTTGATGTCCATTGAATTATCTTTAAAATGATGTGACTGTGGTGTTGATTGGTTTAATATATGTTGTTATTTATTGGTGACAAACGTAAGAAATTTATATTCTGGACAACTATAGAGTGGAATATCATACATTTTATTGACATCAAATGCATTCTACTGTGTATTTACACTTGCCATGCCTTGGTTAGACATGAAACAATGTAAATCAGTTTACTTTGTATAAATATAGATAGCAAACACAGCTTTATAAGTCTTCCATCTTGGTTGCTGTCATTCAACATATGGCTTCTGTGTCGTGTCAGCGTCACTCGTCAGTGTTGACATTATGATCACTAGTATATTGACACCTGAAACAACCAAATGTTGACTATTAGAACACTTGACAGAGTGTTAGAATACATACCCTAATAATTTATTCTAATAAAAAAGACTTTTCATATAGTAACATAAACAACGAAACAAACAAAACCCAAGGCCAAGTCATCCATTTTATCGCTCATTCAGTTGCCTTTCGAACGTAATGTCAACTTACCTTTACCTGTGTTAGAAATGTCCCATCCTACGAAATAAAAGCACAAACTTCGTCATTAGTAAACAACTACGATGTCCAAGGCGCTGCCATTTTTGAAGGTCCACAGGTGGTGAACTTCTATTGCGAAAAACTCAATATTTTTAAAGCAAGCACATGTCGAAAATACCCACAATTTATAGCTCAGATGTCAAGGAATCAGCCAGTATTAGTATCTTAAGTATCTGCAAGGTGGGGCCACCGCTAGATGCTTTATCTCCACCGGACACTTTCGGGCACTCTGGGGAGAAAACACCCAGACGCTTTCGGACACGCAGGGTCTAATGGGTTAATAACTTAAACAAAGCTTATTTAAACAAAAAATTACTTAATGAAAGTCAGATTCAGAAAATGTCTGAAAAAATTTAATCTACTTTTCTTATTATCCACAAAAAATACCTTCTAAAAATGTTCATCAAAAACTAAATTGTCACAATCATTTGATATATCTAAGCACATGAATCACCTATCAACAGGTTAGTCAGAGCAATTTTCAATTTAGCATGCAAGGACACCTTTCCATGGAATCGCCCTGGTTTGGAAAAGACAAATGACTTTTGCGTAAAACGCATTTCTGTTGGCAACTTGGCATACCCCTTATAATGTGTTTTAATACTAGCTTCAAATGGTGCATTCTGATGTTTTCCATTGGAAGTTAGAAGGGAAACAATAAGATATGTATTCATTTAAATAAAAATGGTTTTATTGCAAAAATGAAAGTAACAAAATCTTGCACATTCATTATGTTCAAAGCACACTAACATTGAAATAGTTAAATTGACAATTTTGAATGTAGAGGTGTACATTAGTATCTAGCATGTTATAACATTATAAACGCACATGTTTGGTATGTTTATTATCACAAAAAAATACTTGTTTGTTGTGCTTTTCTTTAAATTTATGTTTACTTTAACCAAAATGTGTAATCAAGTGTCACATTTTGCATTATAACTGATAGTGCAAACATTTTTTGGGTAAATTATTAGCTAGCATGTCAAAAGATGCTTCAAATACAATGTCACACACCTTGTTGGAAACCCCATTTTTGCTAAATGGCCGTTGATTGGATGTCGTGTTCACATCTGGTGGGATATCGCAAGAATTATTTATGCTAAGTCAGTAAGTTTCTCTTGTTTTTATAAAACACCCCAGTGCACTCTCTGTGAATTGTAAGCCGCAGTGTAGTTATCATTTTTAGAAGCAGAACAACTGTGCACAGTTTGGTTATCATGCAGTGAGAAAAAACAGCAGACAGAATAACTGCCAACAAAATTGCAGGGTATATAATTTAGTTTGTAAATGTCCTGTTATAAATTTGCCCGAGTTATGTTTTAGAACTTTGAACACAAAGAGCAGCAGAACATTAATTAAAAATTATTAATTAATTAGACAAAATGTGAGCATGTGAAATAAGTGAGGCAGCAATTTTGGTCAACATTGGATAATGATCACATACCAGGGGATAAACTGCAATACATGCCGTATATAATTTAGCACAAACATACTTGATTAATGATTGTTAATTTTCCATTTAAAGAGTACTTTGCACTAAAAAATTATGGCAAATTATTGTAAACAAACTGTAACACAATATTACAATAACTGTAATTAATTACAAACATACATTTTGTGTTATGAAGGTAAAAATATTTATTGTCAGTCATTTAATTACATCAACCACTGGTTGGTGTACCACACCATATTTGTATTTTATATTACTTCATTCACACTTTGCAGCTATGTGTGTAAACTGAATTTGTTCACTGATATTGCATCATTTGCATGTGTTATGTATGAATGTTCAATATATAATCATTGATATAGTGTTAATCAAAGATAAATATGATTTTTATGCTTTTGATATTAACAAAATTAGAATATACACTTTGCCCAACATGTATGTATCTTAACAAAGCATCACATTTATTGTCAAAACTATCAGACAAAGTTCAAAGCCACATAATAAACAGTTTCCCCCTGTTATTGATTAGTCTGTTTATCCAAGTTGTCTTGTTTCAGATGGAAGTAACCAGAATGCAGTTTCCATATGGATACCATTTCAGAATGCTGCCAGTTCAGTTTCCCTAATGTACAGAGGTGAGTTTTATTTATTAATCAACACTTTCAACGTTTTTAAAGGATGTTTATCTGGTTGTTGATGCCGTGACTGCTTTTGTGATTATGCCGTCTTAAAACAGTAGTTGGTTGATCTAGATTCATTGCAGCACTTGGTAAATACTCATGAATACATTGATTTATTTACCAAAAAAGCATTGCATAGTGTTGCTAGTTTCAATTTGCATAACAGTCTGAGTGGGGATGTTATTATTGGAAATAATTTATCTGACATGTGGTGGTGATTAGAATGTTTGCGTTATTACCTTCCCCTCGACTTCCTTTATAGTCAGTTGACACTGCTACTTATAGGTACTCTGTGGCTTATTCATTACTTTGATGGTGGTGGGCCTATGTTTCAGAAAGAATCACCCACTCCTTTATTATCACCTGCCCCCTTGTGAACCTGTTACACCAGTCTACCACATGTCGGACATATCTTAACAGTCTAAATAGATCTATGCTTGTACAATCACAGCAAGTGTTAGCTTTGTTTACAATTTATCTGTTTGAAACATGGTTCGTTCCATGTCAAATCACTTCAAGATTTCTACCAGATAATGCCCAAATAAACAAATCTCAAATTTTTGCTTTATATTGTTAATAGTTTCTGAGATAAATTAGGTCTGTTACTTTACGTATTTTCAAACATAAATTACTGACCTTGTTGTTTTGGCAAAGTTTGAGGTCCAATAACTCAGTAGCACACCATGTATATATTACCATTGTTCATATCTTCCTGAGTCATCAAGTTTGTTGTAAATTGTTGAACTGTTAATTAGTTATTGCATGAAGTCACAAACTCACAATCACATGGTGCTGTCATTATGGTTACACTTAGTTCCGCTAATTAGTCATAATTGGTATGCATTCAAAATACTACTGGTTTCCTGTTTATCCATTTAATGGTACTTACAGGGTTAGTACTAGCAACAAACTTGTTCCCTTCAAATCATGTTAATTATCTCCTCTGCTCATTTAATTCAGATATGTTCCTTGTGTCCATCCTCTCTGTGTGGAGCCTGCTGGCACTGTGTCTCTCAACGTAATTTGTTGCTGTGTTCAGACAGTCTAGACACCATGCGGAGGAGCTACGACATGGGCAGTCAGTCAGGCTACCTACGACGCACACGTGACATCCTGTCGTGGGCGAAGAAACGACGTCACCACATTCGTCGTGAGGACCTCGTAGCGTTTCTCTGCGGCAAGGCGCCCCCTGTACGGCACAGAGGCTCCACCTCGCTCAATCGATCAGCAAGTAGGGTATCGGTAGATCGGTCATCACCACGGTTACCGCCCGCCACTGAGCCAATGGAAGACCAGGCGGAACCTGACCTGCAACCGTTCAGAGACGCCCTCGCATTGCAAGGTAGGTAGCATTGTCAAAGTCTAATTGTAGAAGATGTCCAATATATTGCAATGAATGTATCGATCGTGATCTCAGTTTTGATGATGTAGATGCTTTATTGCCCGTTGTTGCTGCTTACATCTGAAGTTTACTTAAAGCTTACCTGACTGAGAGTTTGTGGTGTTTTAATTAATGATTGGCATAGGTATGGCTTCAAACTAGTGTTGTTCAGATTTATCAATTTCGTCGACAATTGGTTGGTCCATACTTTCGGTCAACGATCAATCACAATCTAGTGTCATTGTGTGATCAGTCATTTTTGATTATTTTCATTCTGAATTTCATTCATTATCGTTACATCATTTAGCCTTCCAAGATCGCATGACGTACATTGCAAACAATCAACCATGACAGGAAAAGTGAAGAGTTTTTTGGAAAATTTACTATTATACTTGCTCAATAGAAACACTCGGAATAAGAAACATTTCAGGTTTTTGGGGGGATAACTTATTGGCCTTGCCTGTGAATTTTTAAGGTCACTGCTATGATATAATGTTGACATTTGAGTTGACAATGAGATAATGTTCTCTCCCTATAATACAGTGCAGTAAAAATATGAATGTGGCTTGAGATTTGTTCACAAATTCACATTATAATGACATGCCGTCCTTTGTTCCTGTAGGACTCAGTGGTGCTATGTCGAACGTGAGCGTGCGACACAACTCGAGCTCATCAGCTGGCGTAGGCTACGAGCAATCCAACGTCAACGAACTTCACTGTTTCATTATGGACGAGATGTCACGTCGGAGTGAGCCCCGCAAACGGACTTCGTCGAATGGCGATGTAATAATGGACTCCCCAAGTCGTAAACGCAGTCGACTGTTCTGATGTGATAGCAGGACATGTGGCTGAAGTATTGCGACACCACCATCAATTCTGTAATGGCGTCTCCACCACGTTATTCATTACCGCAGACGCACACACAGACACACAAGGGTGGCGTGTGTCTTGCCAGCTCGACGATGGCGTATGTACGTGCGTGGCAGTCAATGTAGACAGTCCGGCGTCTGCTCATACATTGTGTGATTACGTTCAGGCTACAGGACAAGTGTACGAGATGGCTCTAATAGCTATGGTGTCGACTGCGGTGAAGGACAGTGCTTCGTACGAAGAACGTTAACAATATTGTGCTATTGAATTTATGAGAAACCATGTTCAAACATTGGCCTAGTGTTTTTTGTCGCAAGTGATGATCTGCCATATTTCACTAATTGTACAATTCAAGAAAATTCAAAATGAAACGGAGTGCAAGTCGGCCTAGAAAGTGTTAGGTTGGCTAAATTGGCGTCATTCTATTTGTGCTGGAAGTAGCCGTCTTGGTTTTTGGATTCTGTTATCTGTACGTGCTTGCCATTGACCCATACATGTAGTAGCTATATGAACATTTTGTGTACAGAAGTATCAGGCGCATATATGTAGATCTAATATGTAGAGATGATCACATCGCTGTATGTCATCTAAGTTTATATATTGAAATCGTAATGCTATTTCAAACGAAATTTAAACCACTCTGGCAGTAACTTTATTGACACTTTCATGCATTTGCAAATGTCAAAATTTGCTGGTTTGGGGTTGGTATATACAAACTAACTCTGCCATAAGTATTTGTATGGATCAGTGTACTTGAAATGTGAAGGTTGAGTCGAAGTATGAAATATGGAAGCAACACTTCTGCAAACCTCGAATATAGGAGGTGGGCTTATGACATACTGTTCCTATGGGTCTAGCCGCAGATAATGGAGATGAAACACTGACTTTGGCTGTGTGCGCCAAGCAAGTCTTGCGTATTCAATTATTCGTCCTAGACAGCATCACATATATAATAATTATCATAGTAGGTTGTACTGGCTTAGGGAATATTGATACAGAACCTTGGAATCGTTAACATTGGTTACTGGTTTAACGTGACGTGTTATTTAACTGGCAAATTCAGTCGGATGCATGTATGCACATGCTTTGTGTTGCAGCAAACGAATTGCATACGCAATGCACCAGAATTAATCTGCAGACAAAATCAATATCTTCATCTTTTATGTGTAATAATTTGTAATGCCAGAAGGCATCGTTCTCCATAAAAATATTTAAAGAGATGCTACGAGTTTGATAGTGTCAGGCCTTTCATTTGATGCTGTTTGCATTACTACAATGAAATGCAAGAATTTGCATTGACGTAATAAAATGGCTTGGCTTGAATCATGTTGGTGTATAGTGTGATTGGGTGCCAACAGGAGACCAGATACTCAAAGCAATGTGGGTCATCCTCATGGCCTCAACGCAAATCCATTTCGTCTAGCTTTGTCAAACAATTTAATTCACCATGATTTCTTGTAAAGGGTTGATTCAAATTATTTTAATCTGAATATAATAAATTCATGTAAGCAAACTGTTGTGTATAAATGTTTTGTATGTCGGATGTTTAGGTGATATGTTAGAAACACCTTTAACTATTATTAATTAATATCGCTCTGTACTGAAATATTTAAACCCGACTATTCGTCATCTTGACTTGATTTCTGAAACTGTTTTATTCTCATCCACTGATTACTTTTCTTTTCCATTCAGGTTCATCGAATATATCCATTTCTCCATAATAGTGTTGTTACTGCCAAAATAATTAACTGGACAGATATAACAAATTTCCTGGAAAAATCAGGAGAATACATGATAGATAGATATATTGAATGTGTAGACTATAGTTATTATTGAGCTGGTGGTGTGCTTTTTTTACACTTTCACATTGAAAATGTCCATAAGGCACATTAATATACTTAATTCTCTGTTTTTTTATTATCAATGATAATGGGCAACCCTGTATTATCTATCAGTAGTTTATATTTATGTCTGCCTCTGGTTTGTTTTGAAATGTTACATCTTCTGGGTTATAAAGGTACCAAATAAACTAGTCCGTCGTTCAGGTTTGTGGCACTTTTAATCAAAAAAACTAGTAGGCGCTAAAGGTACCGTTGGCGGTGTGCAAAACCATAGTTATGAAATACGCCTTTAGAAAAGAATGTGGTTTGGTAACACTAGAGACCAAGAGATGTAGAGATGATCACAGAAGTTTTTAAATATTGAATGTGTATGAAAACATTTTTTCTCGTTAATAAATGTAAAAGGACTAGAATACATCAAGTAACATTAGTGAAGGAACAAATCGTATTAGGTACAGGAAATTATTCTCACAGAGGATTATATAAATAAATGGGTGGACCAGATTGTCTGCTGATTGTGTGGGTGCTAGCAACGTGAATATGTTAAAAAACTCAATCGACATATCTCGGAAGGGCGGGATACACAAATAAAAAAGGTTGGACTCGATAAGCCAAATGCTTCCATGTCCACTTCCCATCAGGTTGATGCAATCTTGTTAAATAATGCCCTAGCGGGTAGCTGCAATGCAAAATGCGGTGCACTGGTTGGTCACTAGATGGCAATACTGTAAACACTTGACACCGGCAGCTACGCCACAGTTGTAGACTGGCTTTAGTGCAGTTAGATTAAGGTTATATTTTTTTTATGTCGTGACTGAATTTGTTTGCAATATTTGTATTTTGTCTCTGAGCAAAGCACAGCTAGGGCGTGTTAGTGATCTTATTCGAGATATTTATTTAATTTGGAAGGTATTTTGCGTCGCGATGTCCGTGTGATAAGTTTTTTACGGAATGGCAAAGCTGCAAGTGAGGTACGAGAAGCTAGCCTAACTGACATATAGCTCGTGGTATATCGACAACACATAATAACACAATTTGTTTCTTATAATCAATCAGATTCGGAATTATTGACAGTGACTTGTGGCGTTCCTCAAGGAAAAATCTAATTTATTGTTGTCATAGGTGGTTCCGCTATAAGCCCTTGCGGGTTTCTTAGGAATATCCTTAGTTGCACTACACTACTCTACTGCATTACTTTGTTTTGTCTAGATCTTTGTAACTTAAATAAATGTATCATTGTTATTATTATTTATGTTCTTGCTAATGCTAACCAGCGATACTTTGACAAAATAACCAATTACAAATACACGGGGAGGGTATTTTTGGTAGTGAAATCAATAGTCCCTATTTGCACTCACAAAGAGATGGAAAGTCACCCAGAATAACCATGTTAATGCTAGTGGATGTCACAATAGCAACATATGGACTATCATTGGCAGTAACCGGACATTGGAATTACAATTGACAGTGGCTCTTGTTTTAGTTAATTATTCTCTTTACTTTATTTATACGCAAATTATACGTTTTTATTATTTATAATTTCACTGTTGCATATGCCATTTAGTGTTTCATTAATATATTTTATTTTATTGTTTTATAAAGTTAAATGTACCTATTGTACTGTTCAGCCTCTATGGCTGCCAAAGAAAATAAACTTATTATTATTATTGTTTTCTTAATAATAAGTATGTATTTTTGCTTTATTGAATAGCAACAGCAGTACGCAATCTCCTTGTTGAAAATTATGTTTATAAAACCGTATTCCTACTTTTCCACGAAATGCGAATCGACAGCCATTTGTGACAACAGACAACCGTAGCATTTGCGATCTATGCAATTCTTATCAGTAGGTTATATTTGATTGACTAACGCGGCAACAATCAATCCACAGTTTTCCTCTAACGACTGTTTACTGTTAATACTGCAATACACAATGCCTGTAATAATAATAAGGTAATTTCGTTTGCGCCTAAATCTTCGGAAACCAATCTCAGAAGCGCATCGACACAAAAGGCTTAGTCAATATCAGAACCAATAATCTGAGCAGGTTTCCCGAGACGAATTACTAGACGAGAAGGACACGAGTGTTCCAGCGTGTTGGAAGAACGCCAGACTGCCGAAGCCAGGGCGTTGGAACAAGCGAGCAGACGCAGCATCGACGACACTGGAACTGGTGGAGTCGCTGTCGTCGCTTGGGTGATGTTGGAAGTCCGATGCATTCAATGTCTTCGGGAGTCCGCTACCAGTAGACGAATCACTTCGTTTCCAGAGGAGCTTCCTTGCCGCGTTACCTACCCCCGATACCAGCTTCCTCATGGAAGATCCCTCTGGAAAGTATGACGTCATTCTCGCTTGAGATGACGTACTTCTGTTATCTAATGAGCGTGGGTCGCGGCGCATACACGTGTCCGTCACGAGCTGTTGCTGCATCCGCGTGACGTCTGCCTTTTCGGAATGCCTGTAGGCCTTCGCTAACAGCTTGTCGTACTGGTCAATGCGTCTATGCGCCTCGTTCAGTGCTCTTTCTTTTCGTCTATTCGTTGTGTTCTTGTTGATCGCTGCTTGACGCGCCATCTCCCGGTCCAGGTAACATACGATGTCGGCGCGATTGTGCAGTGCTGCCACCTCAAGACTTGTGCGCATATCATTGTCGAGGTGCCAGACGTTGGCGCCAAACGCCACGAGGAATGTGACGCAACCCACGTGACCACCAGCAGCCGCTAGGTGGATCGCCGATCGGCCGTGGATGTCGCACTTATTCGGGTTACCCCTAAGAGAAAAACGGACAGACACTTTACATTCATGAAACAACACTCGGAAGGCATTATATAAACACACCGTGTGCACCGTGCGGAAATAGTAAAATATTAGATATTTGAGTCAATTTGTCATTCCACAAATCTTGACTTTAATCATTAACACGGCGTACTACAATATTTTACATCCACATTCATAACTGATGTATATGTAACCAACATGAAACGAAGGACGGGTGTTAATTTCCTCAGCTACTTGAAAGTTAGACTATGTGTGTCTAGTCACTGCGTTTTTGTCAAATGACTTCTCAAAGGCACACAATTCAACAATAAACTAAATCACTATTGTAGACCTCGTCAATTGTCCCGGAAAACAATAAGAATTCTAGTAGATTAGCAGACATGCTGTTAATTATTGGTGCATATCGTCCTTGCGCGCAAGGGGTCGCTGCTGCTGATTACGTCAGTGCCAGCCAGCAGTGCCCCCTTGCTGATCGCTTTGCGAAACTCTGAATTTAAGCTCAGCCTATGAAATCGCTCACTAGATCGGTGGATGTCGTCAGGTCAGGTGGTCATAATAAAACTAATTTCCACCAACCGTGGCTAGTGTTATATGCAAAGTTTATGAAGTAGAAGCAATTATTCGAATACACAATACCGCTCAGCTGCTCGTACAAATTGGCGAACGGGTCATTATATATTGGGATTCCCATAAGTCGATTATCCGTCTTCAAATTAGGGCGGGTATTTGCGCTGATCTCACGGGTGATGCAGTCGCGACTGGCGAAGTCAATTACTAGTTTGACTCAGCTATCTTCCGCACTTCGCGTAGAGGATCAGCCAGGGCTAGTTTTGCATGGCAAACAGCCTGGCTTGCGAGGATGGTGTATATTAAAAGTATGGGAACGAAGCGACGATTTTTCTGCGTCGATTTGTCCTTTCCGGCGTACACGTCACGCAGAGACCATGCATTTGTCGCCGATTATTTAGCTTTAACATATCAAACATGCTTGATATTCTACGACGAGATGATGACTGGATGAAGACTGCCCTCAAGACAAGCATCGCGACAAATCATCGCAGACGCGTCGAAGACACTAAAACTAAGTCGCGCCGTAACGTGTATGCCACGACACTGAGTTTCATTTACTCTCAGTAACTCTGACACTTCACACGATATATGGAAATCCAATTACAGAAAGATCTGATCATTTCTGCTGTTATTAATTAATTCATTACATTTCATCATCATCATCGTCATCTATATGCCTATAGCGATACTAAATGTTATTAAGCTATACTAAGATCAAGTTCAACATAATTTTATCAGCATCATGGCATACTGCTAATGTGGCTATAGCAACCGCTCTGCGATGGGATATGAGAAGCTGTAAATGCGATGAAGAAAGGGATACATATCACGAATGCGCACGACGTCTACGCATGAGGTATTTTCCAGATGGAGTCAGCCGTGAGTGCTCACGCTGTGACGCTAGTCGACTATTACATAGTAAGTACACCGTCATGACATTGTGTTTCAATCCATTATGCTGCTCGTTGGGCAACGTTCATCCTACATGTCCAAGGAATGACGAAGACAATTAAGGAACCAAGTGACCATAGATGAAAGAGCAAAAGAAGAAGAAGATGACACGCTGACAATTGACAAGTCAGAAACCAACAACTCAACAATCTCCGAAATCAGCAAAGCGGCCATGCGTTAATGGAAAACACATGAAGAGATATTTGTTGGGAACTTTATTGAAGTGAAATTATATGTCAAGAATATGTCTATAGGGAAGAAAATCACTGAGATCGACGATGAGTAGAGTAGAGTTTTGGCCACATTATTATCACACATTCTAACAGGCAAATCACAACAAACATTAAGAACATATAGTTATGCATGTAGGTGCTAGGATCGTTTCTCACCTGTACCAATCTTTTACAGGCCAATTCGGTGTTCTACGTTATCCATTTTCAACGTCATGCAAATTAAGTATACCCCTTTTGTGTCACAACAAATCGCATGACCACTGCAATGTCTTCTGTTGAATGTGCTGATTTGCATTGAAAAAATAGTTATACAAATAAATACTGCAAACAACTTGCCATGATTAGGAACGTGTGTGTTTTACGTTATTATATATTATGCTTGTTATCACTGAAATTAATCATGAATGTATATTTGAGTTCTGTGTATTTCAAAATCTACCACCTTAGATAGTGAATGACCGACCACATATTTATGATATGTTATATTTGAACATATATACTTTAAACAAATCAATCAACGAAATGTTTAGCTGTTTATGTGTTCTACGTTATCCGTATGGGGCAGAGTAACTCGCAATACTTCATGATTATTCTGCTACTTCGCCAATATATTTAAGTACTTGACAAAAGCTCTAGACGTCATCATAAATGTTACTTAATGTAATAAACAGTGTAGTCGTTTCACTAAAGAATCGAAGGGACACACTATCACCATTTATGAACGCATGTTTACTTGATTATACATGTTATTTTAAACATTTGTGATATATTTGCATCGATGATTTACGCCATAGTCATAATATCCACAGTTGATCAATTTTACTTTCTATGATGTATACAATGTGTCGATTATATGCATAAACAGTAGACTTGTAAATCAGCAACGTGTGTATTCTACGTTATCCAAATACATCATTAGTTGAAAGCCACATCAACACCCACATGTTGTCCCGTGGCGATTCCCATTGTTACACAAGTGTATGACGTTGGCCCAGTACAATATACCACAACAAAATAATTGGTATGGCTTCCCTGATTTAAGAATAGGAGATTTTGGAAGCCGAGCAACTTTGACCATTTCTCATATTTCCACATCAGCAAAACAAACTCGTATTTTGCTTTGACACCTCTCTGGTGGTAAACGATGTGTATATTAATTATTGTTTTACATGCCGTGGCCAAAGTCTCACTTTGCACTAGGCACCATTTTCATTTCTCAAATGTTGATTTTAAGTGCATTCAGTTACATTTAGTAACACTAGGTGGAATATATCGTAGGACACATTACAAAAAATCATTATAGTTTGAATGGTTATTGCAGTAATCCATAGGTAATTTGGATGAGACGGGTTGCTGTTCCAAGAACCTCAATATATCCACATTCGTAACAAAATGCAATTTTGTTATTATATGGAATTCATATTTTTTCCATTTCTAAATCGGACTAGGGACATTTTCGGTAGTATCAACCATGGTAATTGGCTTTTGTTATTGTTGATAGTGGTTTTGTAAGTACCTGCGACATACCTCCCCTGAAAGACATGTAGTTGTTAATTGCCTAATTAATTGTTGCCACGGACAGTGTGTACATAAATAACACATGATGGAGAAACCCGATCTGACAGGCAATACTGAGGTCCAGCAGGGACACGGAATCTCATAATGAAGAGAATAAATGAATGTTATTCTTCCGCCTGCCGCTGCCTCGGATTACAGGCTCGCCGAGGTGCACCGTGAAACTGACACAACAGGCACATGATTAATTTGTACAGAGCATGAGAAACCGGGTGTGGCAAGTTCCTCGTCACAACAACGACTCGGTGATTACCGAACATCTCCACTTCGCGCCATTGGCATAATGTACTTATGATGAATAAGTATAAACAGTCGCATGCAAACGACGCCAACACTCTTGTTTTCTGTCTGCTTGTGAGGAGCAGTGGTCGCGCGGGGACGAGGGGACGGTGATTAGATTCCACCCGGCGCCGTTTTGAAACTTAAGCAATTTCGTTCACCTCACGTTTCCTGTGTCTTTCGGAGGTTGGTCCCTTCTATTTGGTGTCTGGTTTCTCACTGACTGACTGACTGACTGACTGACTGACTCATTCACTCACTCACTCACTCACTCACTCACTCACTCACTCACTCACTCACTCACTCACTCACTCACTCACTCACTCACTCACTCACTCACTCACTCACTCACTCACTCACCCGCACACTCACTCACCCGCACACTCACTCACCCGCACACTCACTCACCCGCACACTCACACCTCGCTCACTCACTCACCCACCCACCCACCCACCCATCCACCCACCCACCCACCCACCCACCCACTCACTCACTCACTCACTCACTCACTCACTCACTCACGCACTCACCCACTCACGCACTCACCCACTCACTCACTCACTCACTCACTCACTCACACACTCGCACATTCACACCTCGCTCACTCACTCACTCACTCACTCACTCACTCACTCACTCACTCACTCACTCACTCACTCACTCACTCACTCACTCACTCACTCACTCACTCACTCACTCACTCACTCACTCACTCACTCACTCACTCACTCACTCACTCACTCACTCACTCACTCACTCACTCACTCACTCACTCACTCACTCACTCACTCACTCACTCACTCACTCACTCACTCACTCACTCACCGCTCACGCACGTACGCACGCACATACACACTCTCTCTCTCTCTCGTTCACTCTCTCATTCGTTCTCATTCACTCACGCACGCACGTACGCACACACATGCACGCACACAACACTCTCACTCCGGGTGCGTGCAAGCGTGCATGTGTGTTTGTGTGCGTACGTGTGTGCATGCAAGTCGTGATGGTCTTGCCATGTGTATATTAATACCCTGTGTTTACCGACACCGTCTTACGCACAGTCTGTTAATACTTTGTGTTCGCCGAGAACGTCTGACTCTCTGTCTATTAGTACTCTGCGTTCACTAAGAGCGTCTTACCCTCTACCGATGAGTATCCGCAGTGCGTCGAGTCGACCATGGCAGGCCGCCAACAGAGTCGGTGTCGACCCGTCCTCGTTCCGGCGGTTGCTGTCCCGTCGGCTCATCTTGCTCAGCAAGTCGACGCGGCCGACTCTCGCCGCAGCGTGAAATACGTCCGTCATCGTCCCGAATGTAAATGTACCCGGCGTTACGTCAAGCACTCCGAAGTCTTTCACAATTTTGACAAATCACCGTAACTTAGTTCCTATGTTAAACACGCCAACTTAATACTAAGCTAAAATCGCACATATGGCCCCAAGTCAGGTACAATAGAGTTACCTCTCTACCTACTGTTGTTCTGCGCTTCTAAAATGATATTACGCGTGGCTCCCTCTGTCAACGACCACGGTGGTAGGGTCGTAGCATTAATTTAATTCTTAACTGGGTTTCAATTGGGTAGGTGTGGCGGTGGGGAACTGTGGGTGATGCAAGTGTGTCTATTGGCTTGTTTTTTAGTCGTCGTGAAACAAGTTCTGCAATGAGCAGGCTGCTCATTGACACTTTGTGTCAATGAGCAGCTTGCAAGACACATGGTTAATTTGTACAGAGCATTGACTAAACACAATACAGTTACATCAGTATTTAACTTTATTTATATCCATCTGTAATAGGTGTTAAGTAGGTCATTATTAAGTAAAGAAAGTAAAAGTGGAAGTGGACAATTAAGCTACTGGCTCGGGAGTCCAACATTGTTTCGTTTATGTGCAACCCGCCCTTCATTTTAATTTTACACATTCACACAGGTAGCATTTACACAAACACAATGTTGTTGTTACTTGCACTGGACGGACACCGCATGTGTACATCTCCAGTGCCATAACAGTCACAGCATTTTTGTATAGCTTCATTGTAAGATAAGAACAAAATAGACCATACCTTGTGAGTACTGCAACTATCTCCTTGGCTGTGCGTGCGCGTGTGTGCATGTGCGTGTTTTGTGTGGTTACTGTAAAAATTCCCACGTTGGTAAGGACAATTAAAACATTTACTAAGCTCAGATGTGAACTGCCTACAGCAAGTTTTGTTTGTGCTGCAACCGTATGGCTGATATAATATGATGTGGCTCAATCTGGTTATCCCGAAATTCGTTCTTTCGAGCCGTATAGCTGGATATGGGTCAGTTGATATGCCCCTGAACGTTTGAACGTGTTGTTTCTTCCCGCTCTCAATGGCTGCACCAGCCTATTTGTGGACAAATGTATATCAGACCCTTGTTACACAAAATATTTGGATCCACCCCAGATTACCCAGTTCTGGCGGCGATGGTACCGAAAGCAATCGGGGATTGAAACATGTTATAATATGTTCATTCAAATATAGTAGGTGCCTTGGGCAACGTTGCTGCATTGTCCGGCATGTGTGGCACTGAATGTGCAGCTTCTGGTTTGTGGTGACGTTATTTCGATCAAATTCATGTTTGTTTCTATTTCAGTTATCCCGTGCGTGTTACTGGCCTTCTACGTCAATATCTCGCAACGGCGGTGTAGGTTCTCACGACTCAGTGATCTGAGAATTATAATCTAAACAGTTGTCGTGAAATATTAGTGTAACAGCACACATGTCAACCTGTGAGGATCCACATGTTTGAGACGTTTCCACTCGACACGACGCGAAAGGGGACACCGACGTAGCGCGCATCCAATCGCTCTCGCACACTCCAAACAGAACACTCAAGTAACCCAGTCTGTCACATAGCATGACAAACAACAGGCTAGTGAAGTTATGTACATTTATATAGCGAAACTGTGCGTAAACAGTGATTGGGCAATTAAGGTCAGGCCCGTAGCCAGGGGGGTTCATGGGGTTCACGTGAATCCCCCCTTTTGTGAACCCCCTTCTCCAAAATGCGAACGCCCCCTCAAAATTGCATCTTTAAAATGTGAACCACTAATTGTATTCCATGTTTCTCAAAAGCATTAACCCCCCTCCTAAAAGCTGTTGGATAGTGTTCAAGCATTACAAGAAATGCCAAGAAAATCTGATTTGTGCAGATGATAAAGGGAAAACCGTTATATATTAAGTGATCACCACCGAGTCCCCAATGCCATGTGTGAAAGGGGCAGCCATTACAGAAATGTGTGTCAAAGGACCACTGCATCCAATTAGTTGTGCAGAAGGACTTCTCACTATCCCAGGGTCTCCTGTTTTTTTGAAAACGCATGGGGTAACAAATACACAAGAAGCCAGTTTTACACCAAACGTAAACTTATGAGTCTTAAGAGGTTCCAGATGCAGACAAAATACTGGTGAATGAACGGGTGACGATGATTACAAAATTATGAGCACATTAATTAAGCCATATCAAATAATTCATTATTTCTCATCAGAACTCTTCTAAAAAGTGAACCAAATGTGGGGCTTTTTATTTTTTAGTATACTGATTAAGGTAACTACCAACTGTCAAAGAGGCTGTTCTCAACAATCAACAACTTAAGATGTGTAGCGAGTGTATTTCTTACAAGCTGCAAACCCGGTAGACAAACTCATCTGGCTTAACATAAATCATAATTTTCAACTATTGAGCTGGAACGCGAGTTTCGATGAATAATTTAACCAATACAAAATAAAGTTTAGCTTCACCTATTTTAAAATGCGCGCGCTGATGAGAAATCATGTAATTGTGTGGGTGTTTGGTTGTCGAAGTATTGTGGTTGCTAGTTGCATGTTTGTAGATCTCAGAAAGGGAAGCTTTATCGCTGACGAGAAGACAAGAACATGTGAAGGACCTTTATTATCAATTATTATGTCCATGTTGTGTTCCGTATACTTGTAAAATACAATTTGTGTTTCCTGGAGTCAGTGTGGTGTACATGATATGGTACTTGACTGTTTGTCACCTAGAATTTAATTAGGACAATATTTTTTCTAATCTACTATTTACCGGGCATGTTTTAAAAAGGTTTGTTAATTTACTAACTTAATTATATTTATGATAAATTATGGAACTTTTCCACATCAGATCAGATAATTATAATGTTTTAGTTGAGTGAAAACCAGATTGTAAATGTCACACTTTAACTGTTTATTCTAAAAAAATAACTTGGACACACCCACACTCCTCGGTGCCTCGTTTATAATATTAATATGACTATATGCAAAACAACTGCACACACGACGAAGGGTTTCGAGTAAATAATTCAGTTATATTAACAACATACTATCACTGCGTGTTGGATTTTATGAATATAATTGGGTGTAAATTAGGCTTAATCAGGCAACAAAATGGGTCCAATCTCCACAGACCACATACGAGTCCCACTTTGTTTGAAAAAGCCCCCCCCCCCAAAAAAAACGACCTCGTTATGGGCCTGCTGGGGATGCTAATGTGGTGTTTGTCTATAAAATGAAAAAATATAAGACGAAACCACATGGTCCACCAATCTCACACCCACTTCATTGTTCTTCCAGTTAGAAATGTAATCTTCTGCATTATGAGCCACCACGTGAACACGTGGGGCCTTCTGCATTATAAAAAAATATAACCCCACACGAACTTGTGGCGCCCCCTGTAGTATCAATTTATAAAAATGGGCCAAGTGGCCCTGAAGTCCTTTGGACTAATACGTCTATATGTGACCCCGGCTGACCAAATGAGTGATAAGTCGGAAAAATTTTAACATTGTTTTCTTACATCCTTATAAAGGTTTGGTAGGGTGCTTTACACGGTTTCAAAAAATATGACTGCTACCAAATTTTGCAAAGTTATGGAGCATTGAACATGGTAGGGATCAAAAAGTGAAAATGAAGAAAACGGCGGTTGAAGTTTTACATAATATATGCAAATGGATTGCATGGAAATATTACATGCACAACATTCAAATGTGGCGCACAGTATGTAATATGTATGTTGTTGCAATGATACACTGGAAGTACAAATGTGCTGCTACAAAGACTTATCAAGTTATGCCAGATTATGTCTTCATGTGTAAAACGGACAGATTATTTGAGAGCAAAAGGTAGACTCACTGTTTGATACAGTTTAAAACCTACAGGCAACTGTCCAGTTTAACAGCTTAATGATGTCTGTTGACACAAGCTACTGCCAGTGACCAATTACACATTAGTCACAGCTTCCATCAAACAATAGCAGGCAGAGAATCTTAGCTCCACAGCTTGGTGTAATACACAACCAGAGCCACCACTGATTCTTGGTCAAGTAGATTAGCTCAATGCACCAACTAAGACAATACACAACACTGAGTGACAGTGTCCAGAGTGAAGCCTAAGCAGTGTCCTCATTGCTGAATAGATCAATTAAACCTGCCAAGTGGGTGACATTCTGCACAAGTGTTCATTAATCCTTAGTGATTGTTCAGAACACCAGACTGACCACATACCTAAACAAAGCGAATGTAATAGTTGAAGAACAGGCAGTGTTCAAATAGGGGTATTGGTTTAATTGTATTTGTCTCGACGCAAAAGGCTTTATTGTGCCTTCATCGATTCTAAGAAAGCATTTGATTTAGTAGACCGGTCCTCCCTGTAGGCTAAGATAATTTCATGCGGTATTATTGGTATTGTGTTGAAAGTTGTATACAACATATACAAAAATGCTAAATCATGTATAAATCAGGACCAGGCTGAGTCAGCCTTCTTCTCATGTGATGTATAGGCAAGGAGAAAACTTGTGTCCTTTGTTATTTGCTATTTACCTGAATCATTTTGAACACTGTTAGTCACAATTATAACGGACTTGACATGACAGCTGGTGAAATTTACAACAACCTTAGGGATGATGATGTAGAAAATGTATGTTCTACTATATGCTGATGACACTAGAATGATTCAATCAAATACAGATTTCTTGCTTGTGTATAACATAACATAACATAACATAACGTTTATTTGACCCCATATAGGTACACAATTAATTGGTTTTTGAACATCACTTATGCTGTAATAAACAACAAATATAAACATTATGCAGACATACATAAACGTATATAATTATATGTTCAACATACTATTCGGAAAATACATACAAACGCATGTACAGCTATTATGGTATTGGTGTACCATAGATATTAATCATATAGCTTATTCAATCGGGGTCGGTGACTCCTATTAAGACACAATTGTCGCTATCATAGGAGCCACCCTATTTACGTGATAATTTATGTGGTCTTTTTACAAGGTGTCTAACTCATGTATGTTTTTTTGGGAGTGCTTGTTTTATGTGAGAATGTAAGTTTGTATGTGTGCTGGTTGCCTGAAGCTAGCATCAAATGTATTGTATTTAATGGTTCTGTTGACATGTGTAGCAATTTGATAGAGTGCATGAATCATTATATTTGTGTAACAAGTATGTTTTTATATAAAATGAGAAGCCTCGCAAACTGTGAGTATATATTTTGTCTTTGATTATATCGGGGGTGTCATTTATAGCATGTGGTAGGCTGTATTTGAGACATTTCATTGCAAATTCATGCTTAGTTCTAAAAGTATGTATATAATTTTTTTCACGAGTATTATAATTATGTATGTTTACACATGGAATAATTTGCCAGTTAAGTAAATAAGGATGTAACATTTTATGGATGTATTTAAAGTGTAACTTTAATATGTCTTCTACTTTTAGTAGTTTAAGTTTTTTTTAAAGTGGTTCCGTGTGTGAGTTGTATTTGTTTAAGGTTATTATTCGCACGGCTTTTTTATTTATTTTTGTAATTATATTTATTTGGTATCCCCAAACCATGGTACAATAATTGATATGAGATAATATTAATGTGTTATATAACAACACTTTTATATCTAAAGGTAATACATATTTTAATCTGTTTATTATGCCAATTGTTTTGGAGCACTTATTTGAAATTTTCTCAGTGTTTTTTCCAATTTTTGTTAGTGTCTAAAGTCAATCCTAGAAAGTTAAATTCATCTACTCTTTCAATATTTATATTATCTATTTTAAGCGTAAGAGTCTGCGTGCGTTTATTAGGCATATGAAAAATAATGTATTTTGATTTGCTTTTATTGAAAGAAAATTTATTTATGTTTAGCCATTCATTAACTTTAAAAAGTTCTTCATTTATTAAGGATTCTGTACTTTTGTTGCGTGTGTTGTTGTTGTTGTTGTTAAGACATTTTAAAGAGCTAGATAATGTGGTGTCATCAGCGTACATGACGAAATTAAATAATTGACTAGCTTGTGAGAAATCATTTATGTAAATGATAAATAATAGTGGTCCAAGGATTGAACCTTGTGGGACGCCGATTGTTATAGGTAAGATGTCTGAATTTATTTGTTCAAATTCAGTGTATTGTTTCCTGTTTTGTAAGTAACTTCTGAATAACTGCAAAGTTGAACCATTTAGGCCATAGTAAGTTAATTTGTTATGTAAAATGTTATGGTCAATAGTATCAAACGCCTTAGAAAGGTCGATAAATACATTAATTGGTTCATCATTATTATCCATTTTAGTTATAATTCTATCTATTAGCTCAAGCGCAGCAAATTCCGTTGAATATTTTGCTCTAAAACCATACTGATTATCAAATAAAAGCTTCATATCATTGAAATATGAATATAACTGAATAAAAATTTATTTCTCTAACACTTTAGAAATTGTGGGAAGAAGGGAAATTGGTTTGTAATTTTCAAATAAAGATGGATCGTCTTTCTTAAATATAGGAATAACTTTTGCAATTTTTAGTTTGTCTGGGAATATCCCGGATTTTTAAACTTGGTTTATTAAAAGCTTTAATGATTTTATAATTGCAGGCTCAATTATCTTGAGCAATTTTGATAAAATGCCATCAAATCCAGAGCTGTTTTTTGTGGGAAGATTATTAATAGTTTTCCTAATAGTCTCTTCATCAACACTCTGAAACGTAAATACAGAATTAACGTTTTTGTTTAAATAATAACTATAGTTTTTGTTACCTTTATATTTAATACCTTGTGCGATGGTCTGACCTATATTTGTAAAATAATTATTAAATTTGTTTGCAATATCCTTTTTATAAGTTATTTTTGTACCATTTTCTATTTAAAAAAATAATGGTAATCTACGGTGTGTACGATTTTTTGAAAGAAATTCATTAATAACTTTCCAGGTATTTTTTATATCATATTTAAATCGATTAAATCTTTGTTCAAAATACACTTGTTTGGCTGCACGAATATTTTTCTTTAATATCATATTATAAGTTTTTAGATTAATATTAATAGCTTCATAGCTTGTCGAATTTGGTTGTGTCAATTTTAATTGTTTATAGAGTTTGTCTCGATATTGAATAGATTTTAGCAATCCTTGTTGATCTTTTATGTTTATATTTATTAAATTTCACCAGCTTAGTTTGCATATGCTTATTTTTTGCCCGTATAATTTCTTCGTAGTTTATATCATAATTTAAATTTGTGTCTGCATTTATATTTTTATTTAGCTTATTGTATATCTCATTTTATTTTATTTCGTGTTTATAGCGGAACTATATCAACTCTTCTAATGGTTGACATTTGGTTGTTTCAAGTGTCAACTACATTGTGAATCTGTAATTATTAGTCTGTATTAATACAATTGATTTACACAGTACCATGTCTACACAAGGCATGGCAAGCGTAAACAGAACAGTAGAATGCATTTGATATAAATATAGTGTACGATATTTCACTCTATAGTTGTCCAGAATATAAATTGTCTATGTTTGTCACCTACAGGTGACAGAATATTAATTTTCTATGTTTGTCACCTACAGGTTTCTACAGACAATACATATTTAACCAATAGACGCCACAGTCACACCATTTTATAATAATTAAATGAACATCAAAATAAACACAACTTGCAATTATAGAAAATCAATAGTTTTGAAGATAAAAAGTGTTAGGCAACTGTTCAGTCTAACAGGGGTCAAGTGTGTCTACTCTGCCTGGGCACTGTGACCAATTAAAGATTAGTCAAGGTTTCAATGGAACAGTAGCACTAGGCTGCAGAGATTAGTCTTGGTTGTGACTTTGTGGCACAATAAACAAAATCTACTGTTGGGGGTGGTCTCAAGGGCCCTTCTCAAAACCACATCACTAGATAATGTAAAACTTTTGCACTTTGGGGGCCCCTTAGGTACCCTAAGAATGATTCAATAAAATACAGATTTCTTGTATATAGTGGCAGCACCCTAAGATACATCTATGCAAAATTAGAAAAAAAGTTGCTGAACAGTTTTTGAAAAAATAGGCCAAATGTTGCATTTTTACCAGTTTTGGGGTCCTTGGAGGCCCTAGGGAGCCCTTAAAATGATTCAATCAAATACAGATTTCTTGTGCATAGTGGCAGTGCCCTAAGATGTCTATACAAAATTAGAGAAAATTGCCACGGCGAACTCCATGAATTCCGCCCGCAGTGTATCATAATAGTCCTCCGGCAGCAGGTGTTCTGGTAAACGCTTGGCCAGATCGAGCACTGAAACACACCAAAGCAAAGCACTCAGTACAAATAAAGCAGAACTTTTCAAGCAGTCTCCCTGAACACCAGATCGATCACTGAAACACACCAAAACAATACAAGAAAGAACACACATACCATTACCTTAATATGTAATTTACTAAGTTTAGTACTGTTAGTTTGTTAACTTGCGTATTTGATGTCAATAAATGTAATATAGGTTGTCCGAATTTACGATGCATGTACCTGTATTTGGGGTGAATTTCTCCCTCAGATCTGGCCGGGGGACTTCCTACTAAATCAGCAACTGATTGTTGCAGGACAGTTTCTTTACCATCTTGGTCATCAGGGCAGCGTACAAAAGACGAACGCTGCTGCGTGACAATTAATAAACAAGAAAAAATAGATAAACGTACTGCTACACATAATGTTGATGATTACCCTGTAGCAAAAAAACTGCAACTGTTCAATATATTTTCTCCTGCAACAATAGATCACTTAATTATCACACCATGCACTCATAATAGAAAGAGTCCAAAGTAGAATGACATTTCATATTTGCAGACTAATTGTGTCCATGGATGGATTGGCAGGCACCTACAAGTCATATTTCATTGATAGGTTATGTCTTCAGATTATTCACTGTTTGCAGAAATTGATACAAATCTAATTAACTATAAAATGACTCATTGGAAGAAGCGAGTCCGCACGCCGTCGCTGATGTGCAGAGCACCCTTTGCGTCAATGGAGTCAAATAACGCCAGGTACGGGACAAAATCATAGTAGCATCCGTCAATAGTTTTAAAACGTAGGTAAGAACCCAAAAAAATGCAAAATGGAATGAAAATAGTACCTGAACCAATACCGAAATCGCTTCGGCAAAGCCGACACAGGGCATAAACGCTGCACTTGTGGCTCGTCGCTATCTTGCTTGGCCATTCTTTAACGCAACTGTCCTGGAACTGTGTTATATATCTCTTTTTCTTTGGTGGTGATGCATTCCGCTCGGGTGACATGTTGTTACGCTTCTTCATCGTGCGGAAATCAGATCGCGAATGAGTGCTCACTTTGAAGCGACATCAGGATGTAGGTCACGCGTTCGCGAGAAAAACAGAATGTCGAAACGGAATGAAAATTTCGTTCCGTTTTTTAAATGAAAAATGTACGTAAATTTTTTTCCGCGATGACCGTCAAATGACGGAGATTTTCGTCTTCGTAACGGAGGTTTTCAGCGACGTCGAAATAACGGAGTCTCTGTACGAATGACGGAGGGTTGACATGTATGGAGGGAGGGATGGAGGGTGTGGCAAGGACAGAGAAAATATAATTCATATGAACTTCATGGTGAAAGTTTGTAGGATAAATGCTGGCGATTAAATTATCAGCCGGATGTAGCATTTGCCGGCCATCGTATTGCGCATATACGAAAGTGACGTACCTTGTTGGTAAACATGGCGGAGCTCTTTTGTCTGAGTAAATGGGGGTTGTTATCTTGTCTCGGCTTTACTTTTAGTTTCTATTAAGTCAAAATAGTTCGTGTGTACGTTGCAGAACAATAATATCGACTTGTGGCTATTGAGTTATTATCGGAAAATTTAGCTTTATTGTCTCAGTAACCACCCATTGTAATATCTGAAGCAAGTTAATTACGCATGAAGGTTAAAGTTAATTAGATGAAAGATAATTAATATTACCCATTTTTTACCGTGAAGTTGTTTCAAAATTTTGATTATATCTTATCTTGGACAGGTTGATTTAATTATTGAATTATGTTGTACAAAATATTCTATAGAAACCCATCTACAAAAATCCTATAGAATATTATGTACAACGTTTTGCTTTCCCCATCGTCTTCGTCCCTACTGGAGCACAAGGCGTCAACAAATGTCCTCCAGTTAGAAGGGTCTTGGGCGAGCCAGCTTAGTTCGTGCCATTTCTTCCCGGCCAGTTTCATTTCTTCTTCTATGTTTTTGTCCAGGTGCCCAGTAGTCTGCCTCGTTTCCGTTGTACATGTGGTGTCCGTTTCAGAACTGCATGTTGTAGGCTGTTTCTGTCCTTGCGGAGAACATGGCCAAATGGTGGAAATGTAACACAACGTGTGGCAAGAAAACACGTAAATCTGTTACTATTTATTTCGTACCAAGCAAATCCACCTTTCCAATAGAAACTAATACAGGTGTACACTAACTCAGCAGATGCCAATGGACAACTGAATACCAGTGAATTCTTTCAGATAAGAGAATCAACATAGAAAAGGGCGAGTGCACTTTGGCGCCTCGGAGTAACTCATTTACAATACTCCCAAGGCCAAGTTTAGCGTAACATCTGCAGGGGCCGTAGAATCAGTCACGCGTTACCGTGTTATCATGTGACGCTAACGACAAAGACAATCGAGCCTCGACATGACCTGTTAGAGTCGGCTACGTTGTTTGTATCCTCCTAGGTCGTACAACTGAGCAACTGTCGACATGGCTCTCTCTGTTGGTGTGTTCTTGCTCCTGTCAATTGTCATCTGCTCGTCGACGCGCTATGAGCCGACGTGGAAGTCCCTGGACTCCCGGCCACTGCC
Organism: Escarpia spicata; assembly: GCA_963995525.1. Taxonomy (NCBI): domain Eukaryota; kingdom Metazoa; phylum Annelida; class Polychaeta; order Sabellida; family Siboglinidae; genus Escarpia; species Escarpia spicata. The sequence goes on from OZ023210.1 coordinate 21,234,850, forward strand.
AGCCTGGTACGATGACGCCAAGTTTGGCATCTTCATTCACTGGGGAGTTTTCTCCGTGCCGAGCTTCGGCAACGAGTGGTTCTGGCATTCGTGGAAGACCGGCGTTAAAGCGATAGTGGACTTTATGAAGGCGAACTATCCGCCTGACTTCACTTACGCCGACTTCGCCCGTCAGTTCACGGCAGAATTATACGACCCCGATCACTGGGCGGATGTGCTTAAAGCGTCGGGTGCTAAGTAGGTCAACTTGTTATTTATGGTACTCGGACCTCGTTGATGTTCACTAAACTCTAAGGCATGACTCGCTGTGCTATTAATGAATACAATTATATTATAGGCACTTTTGTAGAATCCGGACCCACCTCGATTTCGCCATTATAACTTCTTCTTCCGTTAAGTGGCCACAATCAATATATGATTATTCTACAACTATTCTGGGGATCTGGCATTTGGAAAGAAAAACCCACCTCCTACAAAATATATCAAAATACACCCTGTGTGTCAGGCCCAAAAGAACAAAACAGAAAAAAAACAAGAACTACAAAGCTACTACTAATAGTTATCTATAGCTCTCTAACAATGACCCTTGAGTTTTGTCTAACTTCGATACCTCAGTGCGTTAGTTCCATTATTTAACATTATCCCATGTATATTTACGTTTATGAATATTGCGTATTGGCGCACTTTTGAGGCGTAAATAGCGCCCGGGTTTGCATCAACATAAGCCGCAATATCGCTCATTTTACGAGCGCGATGCGGTAACGCACGACCGCAGCGGTGCAGACTAGCGCAAACCGGGTCGCTATTTGGGCTTCAAAAGTCCGCTAAGACACAATATTTTCGTAACATAAATATACCTGGGATGATGTTGAATGATGGAACTAACATTCTGATGTATCAAAGTTAGGCAAAACTCAAGTTATAACAGCGAAATCGAGGTGGGTCCGGATTCTACACAAGTGCCCAATTACAGTCCAGCCGTGTTGCGTAATACTAGGTGTATCGTGCGTTATGAAAACGGTTCTATGAGTTCGGAGTTCTGACTATGCGTGCGCTAACTCCCTTGTTACGCTTCCGGGTCAGAGTGCAATCGACATAAACAATTGTTGACAACGCAGCCATCTTCTGTTATTTATGCGATGTAAACGCAAACTATTGTCATGTATGAAACTATTACTAGCACACTAGTCTCTAGGTCCATTCCGGGAGTAAATAACTGGTACACATATCGAACATAGTACATTACATTATGGTAGATACATTGTATATTGCATATTAAATAATATTTATGTCAAATTAGTAGCCTATAGGCTATACTCGTTAACTCGGCTCTTGTCTTGACTTGTAGTAGCAGCCTGCAGCCTCAGGTTAATTGTGTTTTCACAACCGGAAAATTCGTGCCAGGTCAAATAAATCTCGCTTTCTAAGACTTAAGTTAAACTAGTTATACACAGTGAGTTGCAATTAAGACAAAGACATTCGTCAACTATGTCTATGTACACGACGTCAATATATCTGTTACCGATATGAATGGATATCCAGCCCCACAATTTTATCATCATATCATACATAGGGGTTGAAGGTGTACATTTTGAGTAAAATATAAAAAAATATACCTCAATGGTAGTGAACGTTTGATCATGTTGGCATTACTTTCAGCTACAATAAATATGCTATTGTCAACGCTACCTCTCGATGCCAAAACTGCAACAAAACCCCCTTAACACTAAACGTTCTGCAACAACACTATACCTCTTAGATATAACAAATATGCAACATCACCCAGACCCTCAACATCAACAATCACCAATCCGTGCCCCGTTTACACCAAACCTCCCCATCACTATCTCCTCCTTAACACCACCCCGACATGACACAAAAAAGTGGGAAATGTGCAATATCTCAGGCTGTAATTCTGTATCGTATCCATAAAAAACCTACCACGCTATAACCCTAGGCTGGTGGCCTTCTCAGTGCTGTCTGCCAGGTCGTCGGTTCTGTTACAATATACATACATGTAAGGAGGCCAACCAAGCCTTGAATTAGACATTGAATGGATTTGGGACAGGGAGCCTACTGACTCACAATATATAGGGAACCTCAATCAGTGGTTATTAATTTTGATCTACCTCCCTTTCACTTAATTCCCCCAGCCGGTCAATGTTCATATCAGCCAATCATTCTGGAAAAAACATCACTGCATCGTCAAAAGCCTGCGTATTGCCTCACTTTTGGTAAACTTCCCCATTCACATTAGCCTTTGATGGAATGCTGAAATATGATGCACCGAATCACTGGTGAACACCAGCGCAACATTCAAGCATGGAGGCCATACCGCAAGAAGGACATAGATATGCTAGAAAGAGTGCAGAGGAGAGCAACTAAAACGATACCAAAACTGAGGGATCTTAGTTACGAAATACACCTAAAAAATGCGGTTTAACAACACTAGAGACCAGGAGATTGAGAGGAGATCAGATAGAAGTGTTTAAAATATTGAAGGGTTGTGAAAATATTGATAGAAATATTTTTTTCTCAGTTAAGATAGATAGAAGGACTAGAGGACATGAACTTACATTAGCAAAGGAACAGAGTAGATTGGATATAAGAAAGTTTTCATTTTCACAAAAGTCTGTAAATGAATGGAACAGATTACCTGCTGATTGTGTAGGTGCTAGTAGCGTGAATATGTTTTAAAATAAAATCGACACATACCTCAGACGGGCGGGATACACATAGATAAAAGGGTCGGACTCTCAATAAGCCAAAGGGCTTCCTTGTCCACCTGCCACCTAGAGTTAATTCTCTGGGTGGCAATCTTGTTAAATCTTGTTAAACATGGTTGTCCTTGTTATAATGTTGGCACCTCTATAACTATGTCCCGTAAATATTCTTGAATTTGATCTTTGTTCCATAAATGAAACTTGTTAAAATTTACCTTATCGGCTACAATCATGAAAAGTGCGAAATAATTATGGAAAGCAAGAAACAAGACAACAAACTGGAACTTCTGTATCATTTTAGCAGGCACGTATGAGTTGTTTATGTCGATTGACCTATGACATTACCCATTATGCTTTGCGGCAGCAGAACACCAAACTGGCTTACTGTTCATTCACTCATGCATTAATTAATTCATTCATTCATTACAAACAAATAACATATTCTTCAATAATAATGAGAACAATTGAACTAATATTTATCGCAATTCTAACTGTTCGCAATATCAATCATTAATAATTTTATTTATCTGACCTATGTTTGTTGGTTGGTTTGCTTGTATACATCGGCTCGTTGGTTGGTAAGTTGGTTAACAGGTTGGTTGGTTGGTTGCGTGGTTGGGGCTCACAGTGATGTTGGTCTTTTGCAATCTCGGCCCGAGTGAACTTGGCCTGTTTTGGTGAAGTCGGCCAGTGACCTCGGCCTGTGCGGCAATGAACTCGGCCTGTATTGCCAGTGATCTCAGCCTGTTCGGGGGTGTGTTGCTGATCAGAAACGATAGCGGCATGAAGTTGGCCAGTGAATTCGGCATGTGCAGCAGTGAACTCGGCCAGCATAGCCAGTGATCTCGGCCTGTTTGAGTGATGTTAGCCAGCGTTTTTTTGTGTATCATAATTACATTGTACATGTATTATGTATTGTGATAACTGCTTCATAATGTCCAATATGTTGCATGGTTGTTTTCTACAGCGATCTCTGTTTTTATGTCTTTTTGTTTTGTTGGGTTTGCCTCCAAGATATCTTCCACTGGATCACTGACAGCAAATTGAAATTAAATGCAAATAAAACTGACTTGATCATTATAGCGTAGTAAACTTGATGGTTTTTTCCCTAAACGTATTTTGAATCAGCATATCATGCCAGCAACCTTGGTGCGGAATCGAGGAGTGGTCTTTGACAGTAACTTCAATTTCCGACAAAATTGGAACTAGGGCTTTTTCTTTTGCTAGTGCACCAACTGTTTGGAATATGCTTCCTGTTAATGTTAGATCAGTTGAAAATATTACAAAGTTCCGTCATCATTTGAAAACTTATATTTACAACCTTGCTTATTCACCATAGCTCCCTAGCACCTTGACCCATCTGTTGACAACTGGAATATTGCTTATGGATTTTTAGATTGACCAATCCTTTTGTTTTGATGTGCATCTGAGCTTAGTTTCCAAGGATTTAGGCATAATCGAAGTTATCTTATTATTAATATTATTATATATTTTATCAGTGTACGTTATTATTTCTGTTCCGTCTTTTCTTGGTCTTGTCACCCATACAATGCTATTTGTTGGCACTTTTGGGGTATAAATAAATGTATTTTCGTTATTATTATACAATGTATATATACATATGCATTGGAACCGAGGGGGGTGAGTAGTGGGAGATACGCTTACCCCCAACGTGTCGGCTAGGGGATTCGGTTGGAGTTTTTGGTGAGCCTCAATAGGGTTTTGGTGAGCATCAGCTACCCAATATTAATAACGTTCCGATGCCTATCGTGTGGCACAATGTTCCGACAATGATTCGGGGCTAGTTTGCAGAAGACACAAGGCATAATGTAGAAAGTTTGTATTTTATTAAACTTTATAAATTTATCTGTATTTCCAATGATCTCGGCCTGTTTGAGTGATGTTAGCCAGATATTTTGTTGTTCTGTATTTCCGAGCATATCCACGTAAGTTTTGCATTTTCAGAATTCAACTGGTGTAGGTTAGCTAGTGGCCCATTGTGGTGGTCTTTGGTTTTAGAGTTTTTTTATAGTTTCACCTGGGATCGGCGGGGTGAGGATATTGTGTGCAAATGTGCAATTAAATAAACAACTTTGCTAAATGCGCAAATCATAGGGCAATTTAATTTGGTGGTATATTTCTTGCAGTTCATAATGTAGGCTGACCTGAGACAAACTTGACATGCAAGATCTGCTTAGCTCCATTCATTCATAGCATTCATTGGTGGCATTGTAATAAAGAAACCAATTACGCCTCACGGATTTCTTTTGTAGCTACTCGCCAACATCCCTATTCACAACAGCGGTCGCTGATGTAGGCTTTTAAGCCCATGAAAACATTGTATAGAACAAAAACTAAGCAGTTGGTATTTTTGTTTTCTCGAGCAATTGCCATTCATTACCATGATATCTCTGTATGTGAAATTTAGTACATTTTAGCATGTTTTTTTAATGGTAATGTAACATTGGCTGTGTTAACACAACTCTATTAATAAATCTAGTCCCATAAATATACTTCTCAGGTAACTTTTTGTGTTATACACTTTTCTGATGAGGTAAATTTAGATGTGTTCCTACAATGTTATACTTTCTGTCATAGAACTCCTAAATTTGAGCATTAGACATCTGTGTGAAGTTGAACATTCGTATTGCTTTCAATTTTACGTCTGTGCACTTGTAGTTTGAATGGTCATATAATTATAATTTCTTGTAATATTTCAGCAGTTTTTTTAGTATAATGTTATATATTCATATATAATACATATGTTATATATTCATGCTTGGAACTCACTATGACGTATATGTGGTACCGTATGTGTCATACATGTTTTCTGTTTCCGATTAAATTATCTGATCGATATGTTGATATGAGACGAAGACGAGTAAACAGTTTGACATTGCATACAATGATTGCAAACAAAGTAACTGCTCTGTGAAACAATACACGACTAACAAGCCGATTGTCGTGGCTTCCACACATCTTAACAAATCGAAGACAAACACCATGAAGGAATCTCAGTAAAGCATTTCAAGAGTAGCCAGCCGATTACTGCCTCAACACATTCTCACAGCACACAAATCAAAGACAAACAATATGAAGGAATCTGCTCAATGAACGGACACAAATCAAAGATAGACAACATGAAACGATAACTAAGGAAGATTATGAAGCAAATTACCATGGCATCTACCCTTTCTAACATACATTTAATATTTTAAAGCTGATTATTGTGTATTGTAATAATAAACTGGTTACATAATTGTGACTTTAGTAATAACAACAATAGCATAAAAATGGTTTTCCTAAAAAATCAATAGAAATTGGGAAGACAACTACAGAAAACTAAACCTTGAGACAGCTTCAATGCTCAAACTTGGGCAACTATTGACCGTTCATTAGGTAGGTACTTGCAGTAAGGTAAGAACTAAGAATAAGATCACAACTGATCGTTAAAACACCTTTATTGCATTGCGTATTGTAACATACAGATGGATACAACTTCATTATTTCTGGATAGCATCACTCGCTCAAAAAGGCCGAGATCACTGGCTATACAGGCCGAGATCACTGCCGCACACATATTTCTGGCCAAACTGTAGGTTCCTAATGGTATAGTGTACAGATTTGTATGAAAGATCAATAATGGGATAAGGCAGAACATCATTAACCACTCATCAGCGCCAGCCTGTGTGCAGTGTCCGGTTAGATGGTGTGGAACATGTTCCGTCCGGCAATGTAATGTGTTTCCATTAACGCAATGTTTTAGTAGTTGTGTTACAAATAAAATGTGTTGCAATAAACAGGTCATTTGTACTGTGCTCACAAGTGCTGTTATTTTGGTTGCACACCTCAATACCGGATTGGGAAGACGGGAGACTCATGCAAATCACCATTTTAGAGATGTATTGAATTTATATAATGAATACGCTGGCTATGGCACATTGTAAAAGTATCTTGTCCCAGACGATCCAATCTCCAAATGACCTAGGTCACTGAAATGGTGATAATAATATTGGTTTATTGCTCCCTGGATGGGTGAAAGTTAGTGGATAATATTTTTAATAAATGAAATTCTTAAAATATTTTATAGTGGATAGCTTCTGTCTTCTCGTGAGACAATGCTTGTCTTATCGGCTTAGTGCTGGTTGTGAACATGACGTCTCGTACGTTTGCTCTCCTGGTTTGTATCGGTGTAATGGGCAAAGTGTGTAGTGTTTATCTTGGAACTTACCAAAATGTTCTGAGAAAGCATGTTCTAAAGGCTTGAAGATTCACGCAAGAAGAAACACTACTTCCTAGGTATATTTTGGGCACTGATAGAGAGTTGTCGGAAAACTATATTTTGTAGAATAGATGGTTTATGTGATAATGTCTTAGCAGCAGTTGGAATCCCCAAATCAGTGAGATGATCTGTCGTCTTAATTTTGACCTATGTTAAAACAAATTGGGTTGTGCAATGAGATTCAGGTCGTTACACTTGATAGCTATATTATCGCCGCACCATGCTTGCAGGTACGTTGTGCTGACAAGTAAACACCATGAGGGTTTCTGCAACTGGCCTACAAACGTCTCATTCAATTGGAACGCCCAGCAAGTTGGACCCAAGAGGGACCTTGTAGGTAAGGTCATTATTGGAATGTAGGACCTCATAGATAAGGTCATTATTGGAAGTCGGACTCAAGAGGGACTTCGTTGGTAAGGTCATTTTTATCTTAAAATTGCTTATTATGTGAAAAGTTTATATATGGAGTTGAGGAAATTGATGCATTTCACTCACTCACTCACTCACTCACTCACTCACTCACTCACTCACTCACTCACTCACTCACTCACTCACTCACTCACTCACTCACTCACTCACTCACTCACTCACCCACCCACCCACCCACTCACTCACTCACTCACTCACTCACTCACTTAATCCTCTTCATGCCGTAGGTGGCACAAAAGGCATCAACAAGAGAGCGCCACTGCTGTCGGTCGGCAGCCCGTGCATCGATCGTACTCCACATTAGCTGGCAGGCCTTCATTTCCTTCTCCACTGTTCTTAGCCATGACTCTATTGGATGACCTTGTCTCCGACTTCCATCCGCTGCCCAACATAGGGCTATCTTTGGTAGTGCGCCTGTGGACATTCTGCAAATGTGCCGTAGCCATCTCCATCTCCGTCTCATGATCTTCGTAGCCAGTGATGTTGAATCTGTCTGGTGGAGCAGCTCTTTATTGGTGATGGTGTTTGGCCAACATATCTCTATAATCTTTCGGATACACTTGTTCTGGAAGGTCTCTTGCTTGTGTGTTAGTCTTGCTGTCAACTTAGATCGGCCAAACAAGGTCTGTTGACTGTTCCGAGATATCACCTTGAACATTATAGCCGTCGTTCCTTCTCGGTGGCTGGCCTGATCCTGTGGAATGCTCTGCCTCATGCACTCAGGCATGCAAACTGCGTTGCCACCTTCAAATCACTTTTAAAGACACACTTATTTCGACAGGCCTTCAAAGAACTTTGCAGTCCGCATCAGTGACACTTGTGCAATGTTGACATTCGGTTATGTATTTAGGTTGCAGTTATTTATCTATTTATTTTAATTTTTTTTTTAATTAGCGTATTATATGTATTTATTTTATTTTATTTAAGCACATTATTTATTTTATGTATTTAAACGGCTAATTCATTTAACTTATGTATAATATATACACTTGTAAATATATTTATGTATTTATTTTTATTCAGGTTTATCTAACTGACATTTTACGTAATTTATATATGATACTTTTAAATCATTTTCTTTTACCTTTCTATTTAATATTTCTATTTAATATGTTTTAGGTCATTTAATGTATTTTACTTATACTCGTGTCAGCGCTTTTGAGCAAATTTGTTATCCGGACACACGACTCTCTATAAATGCATTATAATAAAATAATAAATAAAATAACTTCTAGCACTCAGACCCATAGAGAAGTGCACTGAGAATGCTACAGTTGTGTAGTCTCAGTTTAGTTTTCAATCTCAGCTGTCTTGACTACCAGATGGATTTCAGCATTGCAAAAGTCTGGTTGGCTTTGTTGATTCTAGCACTGGCATCTTTCTCAGAGTATCCATTTGTTGTGACTTTGCTTCCCAAGTATACATATTCCTTGACTTCTTCCACGGATATCCTATATCATCTGCATAGTCCAGGTCTTCCAGAATTTACGTAAGTGTTCATCTGATGCCCCTGTTTCTCTTTGGTGATTTCCTTTATCAGCCAGTCAATGGCAAGGATATACAGAAATGGAGAAAGAATACATCCCTGCTTCATGCCAGATTTGATGCTGAAGCTGTCTGTCAGGTGGTTGTTACAAGCCACTTGACACAGAATGACTGTATAAAGTATCTTGATAACATTAACCATCTTCTGGGGGATTCCGTAGTGAAAAAGTATCTTTCACAAGGATTCTCTGTGGAGGGACTTGAAAGATTTTTCAAAGTCATTGAATGCAGTGTAGATGTTACTGTTCCAATTAGTGCTTTGTTCTAAGATTTGCCTTAATGTGAATATGTGATCTATGCAAGACTTGCCTCTTCTGAAACCGGCTTGTTTTTGTCGACGAATGGTATAAATAGGTGGTAGCTGCTGATATTCTCTTCAGTATAATGTGACCACGCCAGTTATTGCAGTTTTCTAAATCGCCTTTCTTTGATAGTCTTCCATTCGTTTGGGTAGTCTTCTTCATCCCAGATCTTCTAGAAGATCTAACAAAGGATACTCAGTGTTTTCTCTTCCTCTGCTTTTAACATTTCTGGACAAATACTGTCATTTCTTGGTGCTTTTCTATTCTTCTGAGCTTTAATGGCTTCTCAGACTTCTGCTTCGGTGATCCGGTTGAGGTTGACCGCAAGGTCCTCCACTGCCTCAGGAATGCCAACAATGGCGGGTGGGTCCGGAGATTGAGAATTGTTCAAAGTGTTCCTTCCACTTCTCCACCTTCTCTTTCTCAACTGTGATGATCTTTCCATCTGTGGCTTTCAGTGGGAGGTTCTGGTTGTGTCCAGTACCTCCTTTCAGCTTCTTCGTTATTTTATAGAGTGACTTCATGTCTTGTCTGCATGCTGCTTCTACTGCCTCCGTGGCATCTGTGCATGTGCATTTATCAATTCTGGCACCCTTTCTCACTTCCTTGTCTTTCTGAGAAAATTCCTTGGAAAGTCGTTCTTTAAGTCTTGGTGATTTTGTAGTGAGTAGTCGCTTCTTTATTTCCTTCCTTTGGTCTATTTTGTACCAGGTTGAAGTGGAGATCCATTGTTCTTTCTTTGATTCTTCTGTATCCTAGCACTGTTTTCCCTGCTTGCTCCATAGCCTTGTTGAAACTGTGTATTGTCATCTCTGTTTCAGAATACAAAATCTGTTCTTCAGAGCAAATATCAACTGCTGCTTTGTTTCTGGGTTCTGCAGCTTGTCTGTTGCTTATTTTCTCCAGTCTTGACCTTCCTTAACAGGCTGTGGTCGCTACCAGCATCTGCTAGTCTCCTTGTTTTGACATCTTGTAGTGAGCGCCTCCATTTCCCGTTAATCAGGATGTGATCTATTTGGTACTCAGTCTTGCCATCTGGAGATCTCCATGTCAGCTTGTGAATTGTCTTATGCTAGAAAAGCGTTCCTCCGATCACAAGGTAATTTCCCCCACATATGTCACACATTCTGCTGCCATTTTCATTCATCCTGCCTGTTCCATGTTTGCCCATGATCCTCTCCCTGTTTGTTTTGTTGCTCCCCACACGTGCATCGAAGTCCCCAAGAACCACTAGTACGTCATGTTGGGGGATGTCTTCCAAACTTGACTGAAGACTCATAAAAGGTGTCTTTGTCCTCGTCCTCTGTTTCTTCTGTTGGCGTATTATATAGATTGCCACTGAATGTTTGATAAATCTAGAGTTAAATCTAGCATAAATAAGTCTCTCACTGATCGGCCTCCAATCAAGAAGAGTGTTGTTGTGCTTCCTCTGGATGATCAGGGCCACTCCCTGTCGATGTTGGTTGTCTTCTTTGCCTGACCATATTACGGTGTCTCCTACTCTCTTCCCAGCTCCAGTCCATCTGGCCTCCATGATGCCTGGCAGTCTGATCTTGTATTGATGCATTTCCTGGAGAACTTGTGCAAGTCTTCCTGTCTGGTACAGCGTTCTCACATTCCAGCATCTTAATTGTTGATTTTGGTGTTAGGAGATCCACTGTCGGGGTGGGGGCTTCCTTGCGGGTTTAGCCGCCATCCGTCATTGAACCAGTTTGCTTCTACAACCAGGTGCAGTGTTCTCTCTTTTTTCAATTTCCTTAGGTAGTCTGTTTTTACAGGGTGGGGTCGCTAGCCCCACACACAACCCTCCTCGTTTACCCGGGCTTGGGACCGGCAGAACACTCTCATAGAGAGTATCCAGGTGGAGTTAATTGATGCATAGTGTGTATTACTTCACAGGAAATTTGTATTTAAAAGATAGACGCAACTTTAACATTTCAGTGTATTGATAGTTGCCTGCTATATGCAGGGCATGGTTGTTTGCCACTTTCTATCAAAAACAAATGTTTCTTCCAATTAGCAATGTAAATGTACATATTATTCATTTGATATGTGTGTTATTGAGTTTACTGCGTATCAAACATTAGCTATTTAAAGACGCTCGTCAAGCATCCATTTGCAAGAATTGGATTAAAGATAAATCCTGAAAAAAACAATTATATCTCATTCAACCAATTTGGAAACACCAGCATTGTTGCCAGGGAAGGAGCTGTTTTAGAGAAGGTTGAAGACTACAAATATCTTGGCTCCTGAGACTGCAAAACAGACAAAGACATTAAAACCAGGAAGGCAATGGTGTGGAGAGCACTCAACCAACTAAGCCTAATATGGAAATCTACACTCCCACGCAAAATCAAGCAGCGACTGTTTATTGCAACAGTAGAGTCTGTGCTACACTATGGATGCAAAACATGGACAATGACGACAAACTTGACAAACAACTAAACAGATGTTATATAAGAATGCTTCGATCCACATTTAACATTCACTGGCAACAGTATTTGACAAACATAGAACTATACAGTGGAATGTGTAAAATCACTGATAAACTAAGAAGACAATTGAGATTTGCCAGAAGCTGCTACAGACATAAGGATGATCTTGTGGCAACCGACACATGGAAGAACCAAGGCAGGAAGGCCAGCAGCAACTTACATCGACTGCTTAAAGGAAGATAAAGGAAGATGTGGGTCTAGAGATGGAGGAGCTGAAGATGGCAATGGCAGACAGAGGAATCTGGAAACGGATTATTAAAGCCACTAATATTTGATCCCAGTGGCTGACATGAGTGAGTGAGTGTGAGTCATCAAGCAAGTCCTGCGACCAAAATGTGGGTCACAGACAAAAATGGTTAAGAACTGCTGCCATGTGTTAACCTTTTACTTCTAATCATCTTGTGCTATTTCCTGTAGTAATATTAACAAACACCATTTAGTTTCATTTTTGCACAGCTGGCCATATCTCTAGCTTTGTTATAATCGCAAATTGTTGTCAATAATTCGTAATTCTGCACCAATGTTCAAATTAGCCATATTGCTTCTTTTAGCAGGAGATGTCAGTCTTAATACTGGGCCTGCTTTTTGCCATAATATGAGGTTTGCTCTAACAAATATTTCATCTATTTGTAGCAAGACATCTTTGGGTGATTTGCTATTTAAAAATAAATAATTTTCTTGCTATCACGGAAACCGGGCTTAGACCACATGATATTGCTGCAAGTATCCCCTACGTTACTCCACCAAGATATTGCTGCATGTATCCCCTATGTTACTCCACCAAGGTATTGCTGCATGTATCCCCTACGTTACTCCACGAAGATATTGCTGCATGTATCCCCTATGTTACTCCACGAAGATATTGCTGCATGTATCCCCTATGTTACTCCACCAAGGTATTGCTGCATGTATCCCCTACGTTACTCCACCAAGATATTACTGCATGTATCCCCTATTTTACTCCACGAAGATATTGCTGCATGTATCCCCTATGTTACTACACCAAGGTATTGCTGCATGTATCCCCTACGTTACTCCACGAAGATATTGCTGCATGTATCCCCTATGTTACTCCACGAAGATATTGCTGCATGTATCCCCTATGTTACTCCACCAAGGTATTGCTGCATGTATCCCCTACGTTACTCCACCAAGATATTGCTGCATGTATCCCCTATTTTACTCCACGAAGATATTGCTGCATGTATCCCCTATGTTACTACACCAAGATATTGCTGCATGTATCCCCTACGTTACTCCACCAAGATATTGCTGCATGTATCCCCTACATTACTCCACCAAGATATTGCTGCATGTATCCCCTACGTTACTCCACCAAGATATTGCTGCATGTATCCCCTACGTTACTCCACCAAGATATTGCTGCATGTATCCCCTACGTTACTCCACCAAGATATTGCTGCATGTATCCCCTATGTTACTCCACCAAGATATTGCTGCATGTATCCCCTACGTTACTCCACCAAGATATTGCTGCATGTATCCCCTACGTTACTCCACCAAGATATTGCTGCATGTATCCCCTATGTTACTCCACCAAGATATTGCTGCATGTATCCCCTACGTTACTCCACCAAGATATTGCTGCATGTATCCCCTATGTTACTCCACCAAGATATTGCTGCATGTATCCCCTATGTTACTTCACCAAGATATTGCTGCATGTATTTCCTATGTTAGTCCACCAGGATATTTTGTCTATCAACACATGCGTTTAGTTGGTAGGGGTGGAAGTGTTGTTGTTTTCTGTTGTCTAAAAATTAAAGAAATAATGTACATTCTGTCCTTGCATACATTAGTTTTTAGAAAGTATGTGTTTAGATTTCTTACTCCTGTTTATGACGATATTTAATCGTCATTCAGGACAACATCTGTCCACGGACCATTACTGTTCATTCTCTATACAACTCCACTGAGCTAATTTGCTTGAGTCACCACCTTTATGCAGATGATAGGCCTCTATGTATATTTATTTTTCTTTGTCTACTCTTGAAACCAGTTGCACCTGAAATGAGCTCAGAGACAGCATAGAACAAAACAAGTGTTTTTGTATAATAAGGCCCCATATTTTTGTTTTCTCCCAGAAAAATCTCCATTGAATAAATAGGCGTGACTGAAACCACTTGCTTGGACCTTGCAACGAAACAAAGAAGGCAGTGATGTAGTTTGCCGATTTAGGCATCAAACAAAATAAGTTTTTCAGGTTGTCTCGTAAATGAGTAGGTTTCTGTCACCAATAATGCATACTTATATAGTACATATTGAAATATATAGTATAAAATGGCTATGCTTCATTTCCCCTTTAACCAGTGTGCTTAATAACAGGAGACATTGAAGAAACAGTGATGTTAAGAAAATGATATTCGTCTTCTTATAATGTATCAGTTGCATCTAATAAAGATAAATATGACATATGATATTTGCATCCTTTTTTATCGGAGTATGTTGCAATATAATGTTTGCTTCTAAACACAGCACCTAGTAGTCACATTACCTTCTGGTATACTTTGCTAGAAAGAAAGAATGTGTGAAATAGGCATAATTCTTTGTTCTGCAAAATGTTTGCACGACTTATTTTTTGAACACTGATCTGCATCTTTTTGTATTGAATCATGTTATGCAATGACGCGGACTGACAGTTGTTAACTTGAACATGTTGGTTTAAACAGGAGACTTGGCAAAAGCTATCCGGAAACGAACTGACATCCATTTCGGATTGTATCATTCCCTGTTTGAATGGTACAATCCGATGTACCTGCAAGACCATGCCAATTCTTTCAAGACGCAATACTTTGTCGAGGTCAGTCTTAATTGACCCTGCACTCAGCGGGTATATTATGCTAGCACACAAACACCCCAACACACCACCGAGACATAAACAACGCACCCACACCGCACATGCACGCCCATACAACATACTGCCACATGTAGTTGCACACAGTTGCGATTTACAGTACAAGTTGTATATGCAGTGAACTCAAGTTCGACATTATTAAGTTTTAACTGGAAACAGATTCCCAAGATATGATCTACAAAGTAAAAGAATCTCAAATCCAGATGTGATATGAAAGTAATCATGTGCACAACAAACGAATGAATAAATGACATTTATTTCAACAACATATTTACATCACTTATACAGTGCATATATCAATGAATACAAACTGTTGAAAAAAGGGTAACAAGAAATGCAATAGTTATACACCTGTAATGTTTACCCTTTAATAACTTTTTAGTATCATAATATATTTAGAACGAAAGTGTAAGAACAACAATTCAAAGTGCAACAACACCATTTTGATGCATAATCATATTAGGTTAGATAAAAAACAACTAAACTGCCGGAACATTCTTGAATAACATTAAGTAGTGTGTCTGCATTCAGCTGAATGGTCATTTAATTTGTCTTGTTGATGTTACGTAATCGGCAAGAATGTGTTACGACTAACACATAGCTATTCAATATTTCATCTCTGTTCTGCTTTTTGAACCGATGAACAATTCTACAGCTAATCGGTGAACTGTCCAGAGAATTCCAAAGTTTTACCCCTTTAACAGAAATATACATATTCTTCAGACTGATGCATGCATAGTTTTGTATAAACTTACATTTATGTCTGGTTGAATAAACTTATTCATATACAGCTGTATTCTGAACAACTGTTGTACATTCATTGGTAACAAATAATGAAATGCCTTAAACAATATTGCAACAGGTTTTAGTTTGACTAAATCTGGTACTTTAAGAATACGCAGATTATAAAATACTTTATTTGTATGACTAAGTCTCTTGGCACCACAAAGTAATCTTATAACCCTTTTCTGTAATAAACCTAAACATTGAACATTAATAGTATATGTGTTACCCCCAAACTTCAGCACAATACATAATATAAATCATGAAAAGAGAATAGTACAAAATATGCATACCAAGTTTGTTAATTAAGAAACTGGCTCTGTACACAATAGCACAACTCTTTGACAGTTTAGATCTTACTGAGAAATTATTTTTACAGTTTAACTTGTCAACACCTAAACAGTTGATTTACACTATTGATTATTTATTTTACAGAAATATCAACAGTCAACTTGCGATTTCCTAAAATCATGTAATTAGTTTTTGTTACATTAAGAGATAAACGATTAACAGAAAGCCACACCTGGAGTTGCTCTAGTCCATTATTTATCATCCGAACAAGTTCATTTAAGTCACTATCAGAACATAATGTTTGTATCATCGGCAAATAAAATAAACTTAAACACCTTTGAAACTTTACAAATGTCATTAATGTACATGATAAATAAATTTTGGCCCAAAATGGAACCCTGTGGAACACCACACTATTTCTGAATCACAATTATTAAAATTGACAAATTGTTTTCTATTTTCTAAATAACTCTGTATCCATTTATGTGCGACACCATACACACCATAGAAGTGTAATTTGTTGCTCAGTATACAGCTGTATCAGATCAACAGTGTCAAAGACTTTCTTTAGGGCAATAAAAACTCCAATAGCATACTTGTTGTTTTCTAGTGAGTTTGTAATTTCTTCTACCAATTCTAAAAGAGCCTCAGTTGTTGACATATTAGACCTAAAACCATACTGACTTGGACTGAGTATATCATAGTTATTTAGAAATAGACTATCCTGTCATAATAGTTTCTCGAGAATTTTTGAGAATTGTGGTAATGATATGGTCTGTAATTTGTAAACACATTCTTTTCACCTGACTTAAATAGTGGAAAAAATTTTGCAATTTTTATCTTGCTTGGAAATACAACTGTTTGAAAGGATACGTTACATATATTTGACTAAATGGCTTACTTATTTTAGTAACTACTTTCTTTATCAAGTTTATCATGTTATGACTTAATCAGTTGATCTCTTACTTTCACAATTATGTACAGTTCTTATAATTTCTAGATCATCAACAGGACTTAGAAACATAGTATGTTCTACTTGCCTTTCTAAGTAATCATAAATAGTTTAAATAGCATAATTTTCAAGTAAGGAAATATTTGTTGCTGAGTTGGGACCAACATTAGTAAAGACATTATTAAATCCATTAGCAATATCCTCTTTGTTTGAGATTAGCAAACTGTTTTTATTTAGATCAGGTATCTTTCGAACATGTGAGTAGCCTTTTATTTTATGTGATTTAACAAAACATAAATAACAGATTAGTACAAATGACGTAGGGTGTCAATACTAGATTGTACTGATTTATTTTGTGAAATAAGTCTGGAATGAAATGAGAGCAACATTGAATTGAGGATGGATCTTTATTATTACCGTTGTTTTCACAGCGCAAGACGATGCCTGAGTTGTACGAGTTGGTGAACACGTACAAACCGGAAGTCGTGTGGTCCGATGGCGATGCTGGACCTGTCGACTACTGGAACAGTACCGCCTTCCTGGCGTGGCTCTATAACGACAGGTAAACTGACCCGTCTTAAGTTCTGTCAGAGATTCCTACAGACCAGACTGTCAGATATATACTGTATTGCCTGTGATAATGTTTTCAATTTTTCTGCATTTCAATGTCAATTCTACCTATATGATTCATTTACGTTTTGGAAGATTTTAAACAGACTACGTCTGTGGAATGCAAATCAGGACTTCAAACTACCAGTCCAATAAATATTTTCACACACATATATTTATTGTGCAAGTATTAACAGTTTCGGTGTATGCTTTAAACACAATTGAAAAAAAATTGACAAAGACGCGGGTCACAATAGGTGAAGGAGTGTTGCATTCTGACGTTGGGCGGCATAAAACAGAATACCCCATATCGTGCAACATTTACTGAACTACCGCACTAGTTTAATAGAATATTGTTATTTAGACACATTTAGCAGAAAACCTATTCAATAAAAATTACGGCATTGATTACATATCTCCAAAACAAAGACTTTCACTATGACCTTTGAGCTAAATGCCTGTATTTGTTCCTTGAGCAGGTGTGAAGATCACCCGCAAGGATTCTGTTGTAGAATGCGCTGAATATAGCCTACTATGTAGACCAACATTACATTTACTGGTTTCTGCTGGTGTCGAGAGTGTCAAGTCACAGCGTTTAATGTTCTGAACAACCCATTTTACGTTTATACGCACATAACCTATGTGTAACCGTGGCTGATTTATTGCTTTGTTATAATAATAATAATGACAAACTTCTATAGCGCCTAAATCCCAACATACAAGGATCACTTGGACAAATTGTTAACAGGGACAAGCAAGAGTTGTCATTAGAGCAAGGGACTGTCGGAGGTTAGGGTGGGAATGCAATTTCAAATAAGTCTTCAGTTTTTTACGAAAGATATTTATAGTCTCAGATGATTTTAAAGCGATAGGGAGTTGATTCCAGATTTTGGGTGCAAAAAAAGCATGTTTGCTAATATTTAGCTTGGTTTTCGGAACAAAAAGTCGTTGTGAAACAAATGATCTGAGATTCCTGGGGATATCGGAAAAATTAAGGAGACTAAACAAGTGTGTTAGCGGCTAATTTGAATTGTATTCGATATGTAACTGGAAGCCAATGCAACTGTCTAAATAGGGGCAGAGATGGTGAGAAACAAGGTACTTTTAGTACTACACGTGCTAAACGATTCAGTACACGTTGGAGTTTATCCAAGTCCTTTTTAGCAATATGGTTTAGGGGATAGTTGCAGTAGTCAAGGCGACTGCTAACTAGAGATACTGATATTGTTTTAGCAGTAGATAAAGACAAATGATGCTGAATTCACTGTCAAAGATAACATCTAGATTACGAACAGTATCTGACTGTGATGTATGATTACCAAGCAATTTAACTGGAAAGTAATTAACAACCGTGTTTCGTTGTTATTTTGTGCTAATAATAATTAGATCAGTTTTATCTGGATTTAATTTCAATTTACTTGCTTCCATCCACAGCAAGATGACAGTGAGACAGTCATTTAAAGTAGCGATGTCTGTGTATCAGCTGGCGAAAGTGATATATACACCTGTGTGTCGTCAGCATACAAATGATGATTTATATTATGATTAGTTATGACTCGACTAAGGGATGTAGTGTATAAGCTAAACATAACAGGTCCAAGGACAGAACCTTGTGGGACACCAAATGGAAGATGTTCTGGACAAGACAGTCAGCCAAAAAGGTTAATGCTTTCGTATCGGTCTGAAAAATATGAATTAAACCACTGAAGAGATATACCAGAATGTCTAGTAAGGCGATGTAAAAGAATGTCGTGATCTATTGTATCAAAAGCAGCTGATATATCTAGAAAGGTGAGAGCAGTAAATTTGCTATTATCTATATTGCATACAAGGTCATTGTGTATTTTAAGAAGAGCCGTCTCAGTTGAATGAAATTGTGCATATGCAGATTGTAGATCCTGTGATAAATGCTGTGAATAAATGTGTTCATGGCATTGATTTGCAACAACCTTCTCCAATAATTTTGACAGAAAACTAAGATTTGAGATAGGACGGTAATTTTTAAGATAATTTTTGTACAGGCTTTTTTTTAATAAGAGGATTGACAAGAGCGTGCGTGAGTTCGTGCGGAACAACACCATCCTGCATTGACATGTTTATAATATTTGTAATAGGATAAACCAGTTGATCAACGCAACTCTTCAGTAGAAATTTTGGAAAAGGGTCAAGACCACACAATTTGTTAGGAGACTTTTGTATGATAGTGTGAACTTCACTTGTAGTTGCAGGTGTAATACATTGCAGTATATTATCAACAATCGGCTGCACAGTAAACTTGTAATCAACGTCATTAATAACAAAGCGTGATCGAATGTAAGCAATCATATCCGTGAAGTATTTTGAAAACATGCTGCATAATGTATCCAATCAAGAGGTATCGGGCAATACTTTTGGTTTCTCCCAATGAAGCACACTTTGTATGGATTTCAACATTTGGTGAAGGTTTTCAAAATTTGTGATATTAAATTCATAGAATAGGCTGATTTTGCTTTTGGCATCATGTGGTTGCACAGATGTAACTGCTTTTTATAGCGGGACCGATCAAAGGGTGAATGGGTACATCGCCAAATTCTTTCAAGATATTGACGGCGACTTTTTGCTCATACCATGTCTAATGACATCCATGGTGATAGTGGACAAACTTTTTTGTTATCAAGAAGATTACTTAGTGTAACGTAGTACTGGTTTACTAGCTCACACAGGATAGTTTTGGGCTGAATTAAGAGATCTGAATTTCCAAGGTCCACACAAAGAATGTCTATATTAATGTCATGTATTGGTCGGAAAGTAATAAATTGTTGTGCTGGTCTTGACTCGACTCTGAGACACAGATCAATAATGGCAGTATGATGATCTGATAATCCATCAGTAACAGATACCGCCTTGATGTTATTGCAGTTTGACCTCTAGTGATAAACAAATCGAGCCAATGCCCATGGATATGAGTAGGGAATGTGACTTGCTGTTGTAAGTCAAATGTTTGAAGTACATCCAAGAATAACCTAGTATTAAGGATAGGTAAATCAACATGGATATTGAAATAACCTAGAATATATAATTCTTCATGTAATTGTAATGTTGTTTCAAGAAAATCTTGGAATTAATAAAAAAGTGTACTTTTGTTTCCAGGAGGACGATGCCAAATATTTATTATGTGAATTGCCAAGTGTTGGAACAATCGCTATAGGAACACAAATTTTTTGCCAAATAAGCAGAACTGATCAACATCTTCGAAGGGGGCTGTATTGTGTTGTGTCAGAATTGTATTAAGGACAGACCGCCAGTGTGAAATGCGTCAAAATTGTTGAATTTGTCGGTGACATGGTTTTTGACAGAACAAGAAACATGACAACATCAACACAGACATACATGCATAATCGTATTGCGTATTCATGTGATGATTCTAATTTTCAGGACCAATTTAGTGTTAATTTTTGGCAGTAATTAAATGGGTGCTACTAGAAACAACATAAAAGTAGTGCAAATGAGTTGGCATGTCGTAGTGGATACAAGGTTATTTTGCTTTTTAAAAATTTATTTTAAAAGGAGAAGAGTGAAAACATTGTACTGAAAAGGCACTATTAGCATAATATCTACAATAACTGCATTGGGGCTTAGCGGAAGATCAGCTTTATATACTGGGGGAACCTAGTCATCAATGATAATAAATATAAAACAGTAATAATAATTAATTTGTCTATTGCATATATCTGATCGTTTTGGCCGGTCGTATACCAAATACACTGCTAAAACATTCACATATAAATTTTTGGAAATGTACATAATTGTTAACATGTTTAAAGTAATAACATAATTTTAGTATTAAATCAATGATAATTTTTGTAATAAATCAATGAAGTTATAACATTAAAATACTAATTAAAATACAAGTTTAAAATGAGACACCTCTGAAACTGTGACGATATTGTCATTGATACTGTGAATTGTTGACACAGTCCAGTAAAAGACACAGTGGTCACCAACGATCGGTGGGGGTCAGGAACGGCGTGTAAACACGGTGGCTACTACACATGTCACGACAGGTACAACCCAGGTACGTACATACACACGCATGTACGCGCGCACACAGACGAGCGTCCTCTCACATGGACAAACATACAAACACGCTTATTCACATGCACACGCACACACACGAACCCAAGTGAGTTTACACACAAGACGTATAGTAATAGGTAAGGCCTACCACACAAACTACGTGGCTTTTCACATACATCTGCTATGACATTTACAAGTCAATAGAGTATTATATTCTACTATGCCAAGTGTTGTGTATAGTGTATTATGTATAGTATTATCTAGTGTTTCTACTATGCCAAGTGTTGTGTATAGAGTATTATGTATAGTATTATCTAGTGTTTCTACTCCGTCAAGTGTTGTGTATAGAGTATTATGTATGGTATTATCTAGTGTTTCTACTACGTCAAGTGTTGTGTATAGAGTATTATCTATAGTATTATCTAGTGTTTCTACTACGTCAAGTGTTGTGTATAGAATATTATGTATAGTATTATCTAGTGTTTCTACTACGTCAAGTGTTGTGTATAGAGTATTATGTATAGTATTATCTAGTGTTTCTACTCCTTCAAGTGTTGTGTATAGAGTATTATGTATAGTATTATCTAGTGTTTCTACTAGGTCAAGTGTTGTGTATAGAGTATTATGTATAATATTATCTAGTGTTTCTACTATGTCAAGTGTTGTGTATAGAGTATTATGTATAGTATTATCTAGTGTCTTTACTATGCCAAGTGTTGTGTATAGAGTATTATGTATAGTATTATCTAGTGTTTCTACTATGCCAAGTGTTGTGTATAGAGTATTATGTATAGCATTATCTAGTGTTTCTACTACGCCAAGTGTTGTGTCTAGAACATATGTTGAAACCAGCTAGGATAGGTGTTGAAACTATCCATAAAGCCGAGCATTGTATCTAGAGTGAGTATTTAAGCCGCACACTAAGCAGTGTGTTGTGTCTAGTACGTGTGTTGGAACCTTACAAGAAGCAGTGTGTTGTGTCTAGTACGTGTGTTGGAACCTTACAAGAAGCAGTGTGTTGTGTCTAGTACGTGTGTTGGAACCTTACAAGAAGCAGTGTGTTGTGTCTAGTACGTGTGTTGGAACCTTACAAGAAGCAGTGTGTTGTGTCTAGTACGTGTGTTGGAACCTTACAAGAAGCAGTGTGTTGTGTCTAGTACGTGTGTTGGAACCTTACAAGAAGCAGTGTGTTGTGTCTAGTACGTGTGTTGGAACCTTACAAGAAGCAGTGTGTTGTGTCTAGTACGTGTGTTGGAACCTTACAAGAAGCAGTGTGTTGTGTCTAGTACGTGTGTTGGAACCTTACAAGAAGCAGTGTGTTGTGTCTAGTACGTGTGTTGGAACCTTACAAGAAGCAGTGTGTTGTGTCTAGTACGTGTGTTGGAACCTTACAAGAAGCAGTGTGTTGTGTCTAGTACGTGTGTTGGAACCTTACAAGAAGCAGTGTGTTGTGTCTAGTACGTGTGTTGGAACCTTACAAGAAGCAGTGTGTTGTGTCTAGTACGTGTGTTGGAACCTTACAAGAAGCAGTGTGTTGTGTCTAGAGTATGTCTTGAAACAAATCACTAAGCCGTTGTTGTGTCTAGAACATTTGTTGAAACTGCTCACTAAGCTGAGTGTCTTGTATATACAATGAAGCCACCCACTAAGCCACGTGTTTTGTTTAGAGTGAAACCAACCATTAAGCTGTGTATTATGCATAGAATGAAGCTACCCACTAAGCCGTGTGTTGTGTTTAGAGTGAAACCAACCATTAAGCTGTGTATTATTCATAGAATGAAGCCACCCACTAAGCCGTGTGTTGTGTCTGGTCTGAAGTCACCCAAGATGTCAAGTGTTGTGTCTAGAATGAAGCCACCCATTAAGTCGTGTGTTGTGTGTAGAATGAAGCCACCCATTAAGCCGTGTGTTGTGTGTAGAACGAAGCCACCCACTAAGCCGTGTGTTGTGTCTGGTCTGAAGTCACCCAATATGTCAAGTGTTGTGTCTAGAATGAATCCACCCATTAAGCCTTGTGTTGTGTGTAGAATGAAGCCATCCATTAAGCTACGTGTTTTAGGAACGAAGCAGAACCATAAGTGGGAGAACTGTATGACAATCGACGCCGGTTCGTGGGGCTACCGTCGTAATGCGAACCTCGCCGACTACCTGACCGTGCACCAACTGATCACGACCCTGGCCGAGACCGTCAGGTAGGCAGCTCGACCCAACACATGTTCTTGATCCAGCCCATGCGATCCCCAATCCAGCCCAACCACTTGCTAATCCAGCTAAACCACTCGCCGATCCAGCCCAATCCAGCCCAACCATTCCCCAATCCAGCCCAACCACCCCCCAATCCAGCCCAACCACTCCCCAATCCAGCCCAATCACTCCCCAATCCAGCCCAACCACTCCCAAATCCAGCCCAACCACTCCCCAATCCCGACCAACCACTCCCCAATCCAGCCCAACCACTCCCCAATCCAGCCCAATCACTCCCCAACCCAACCCAACCAGTCACCAATCCAGCCCAACCAATCCCCAATCCAGCCAAATCAGTGCCCATTCCAGACCAGCTAGTCTCCAATACAGCCCCACTAGCCCCACCAGAGAGAGGAGAGGAGAGAAGAGAAGAAGAGAGGAGAAGAGAGGAGGAGAGGAGAGGGAGAGACAGTCAGGTGTTCCACAGCTTAGTGTAAATGTGACCCTATTAGTTACTATTAGATGGCTGTACAATTTCTTGCAAGGACGGATAACAGGCTACGCGGTCTTGGTATAGCGAAAAGCAGTGCGTTTGCGTGTGTTTGTATGTGTACGTGCAGCTTGTGCAAAAACGGGCGAGTACTGCCCTGTCCAGCTGACAGGTGCCGTGCAACTGTTGGGGAGCGGGGCAGCTGTCACCATTGGGGGGGCCCCTCGCCCCTCCTGTAAATACGCTAGTGATTACAAGCACGCGTTTAATTGTAGCCGAGTATAGTGCATATATGTTCCTTTGATCGTACTTACATAATGTCGAATTCATACCTACTACAGTATGGTGATTCGTATGCATTGATATGATAATCGAGGAACCGCACTGTTAAAAATGTGCTGTGTTCGACAGCTGCGGGGGAAACCTGCTGATGAACATTGGCCCCACCCACGACGGGCGCATCATGCCGGTGTTCGAGGAGCGACTGAGGCAGATGGGAGAGTGGCTGACTGTGAACGGCGAGGCGATTTATGCCTCGTCCCCGTGGAGTCACCAGAATGACACGCTCACCAAGGACGTCTGGTGAGCCCACTGTGACATCACACAATGCCGCCGTACATTCATGTGACTTCAGGTTACTCTCTGATCAAAGGATCTTTTCTTGGCCGAGTGAGATTAGCGGCTTCACTTCCGGTCTCGCGGATTTCTCTTAGCAACAAATGTGTACAAGCTCCTTCCAACTTCACTCTTGGGGAGCTCGCGTCCGGAAGAGAGCCTATATTTGGATATTGACAAATGTGCACATGATACGGGTAATCTGCATAATCCTCACCCTAAAAATATTAAACATGCCGTCGATAACGTTGGCAAGAGAATCGCTACTCAACAAATTAGCTTTTAATGTGTGCGTTAAATAGCAAACAATTAAACCAGAAGACAGGGATAACAAATAGGCTGCAATTCGATAATGTCAAAAATAGATAAGCGAGCAAAAAATTGACAACTTGAAACTCGTCCAAAACATGAAATTCTACGGTCGCTAGCAACCTCACAGGCTTGTGCGATCCCGACGATCTTGGCATCATTTCAAAGGATGCACTTTCTTTTATTCTAGCGTCATCTAGATGTCCCGGTAACACTTTATAGAACACCTATAAATGGACCTACAACCATGCCGTTTTCGGTGTTCTGTACTGTTCCGAAAGATGTTGGTGGCGGGGACTCAGTATACTAATCTTCCGATTGCGGCACTGTTTTACTCATTTGCATAGGTTCAGACATGCGCACTTCACAATTTCTTGATTCCATGTTATAAGTGCCACCCACTTTTAAACAGTGGCAATACTGGTGGCAGCAAAACCGATATATCTCCAAGTCTGCGTGATTTCACAATAACGTAAGCTAACCAACAGAGACTAAGGGTCAAACTTCGTTGCGTTGGTTGGTTGACACACCTGATTGTGACATAACGCCTACTTCGCCTACTATGAATATGCCAGTTTAGCTGCCGTTTAAAAGTGGGTGGAGCTTACTACCCAGGGGGCAAAATGCTTTTTTTTTAAAGTAGACATGGAATGCTGTAAAAGGTTTGCCCCCAAAAATGATATCTACATATATCTAGGATCGTAACCTAGGTGGACAACCTTGAAAAAAGGTTACTGGAAACATGTAAACAGCACTTCAACAACATGCCCCTATATGCTAAAAGGTGATTTTTGTGGTCAACATCAAATGTGTAATATACACTTCCTCTTAATCTATGGTGACATTCTTACAATCTGTATATGTTCCAGTTAAGTCAGTGTTACTAATACAGCTAAATTATGCCAAATGAAAAATTAATCCGACTTGGCCAGATAAGAAATAGTAGTTCAAAATGCATTGTTTTTCAGGTAGTATTTTTCGAATGTAATTCACACATGTTTGTTAAAATGAATCCCATATGTTCCATTTGTACTAAATTAGTTTCTCCTATGAATCTACTTTACAGAGGTATGAAAGGTATTATAATTAATGACTTTTAAATCAAAATGTAGGCGATTTCCTTCCCATACTCCCTAAACACAACCGTCAAGCAAAATAAAGGAAAATCACCATGTTCAAATGTTAACAGTTTTTAGTCCTTTGGGCTGAAGGTCCAATGGACTATTGCCATCACTCTGCGTCCGCCGTCCGCCGTCCACCATTACCTGCTGTATTTCAGAAACCGTTCAGCAACGTTTCTCTAATTTTGCATTTTTCCAACTTATCACTCATTTGGTCAGCCGGGGTCACATATAGATGTACTAATCCAAAGGACTTCAGGGTCTCTTGGCCCATTAAAAAAAAAAATTACATTAAATAACGTAGCACTAGTTTATGAGTAGTCTGAAAACATTTACCTCCAAATTAACAGAACATAAGACAATCTTGTCATCACAGGTCAGGTAGGGTGTAAACAACCATTTCTCATGCGTAACCATAACAGGGATCAATTTCTCCCTTGAAAGTACTTATCGTTACTCAGCAAACACCAATTTAACAGAACAGTAGTTATCTATGTCCACATGTTTCAAGGTAGTTGTGCATAAGCCTACTTGCCCTGTTGTCGGATGTTGTTTTTAACGCCGCAGCGCCCTCAATGTTGGTGAGTTTTCTGGATGATTGTCTATCCCTGGCAGAAATGTGACAGATCGGAATAGTTGTGTAGGGAATGGTAGCCAGGGTTTTCCTCCGATGTGATGTGATGTTGAGATGAGAATATTGTCACCCTCAATCTGTCTGACTTCCTCTGCAGAGTGCACATGGCCGGAATTTTCGACAATGATTGCAGTTGTTGCATTGAAACTTCCAACCTCTAATGTCTGCCTTTTCCAGTCCGGATTGTCCATTGCAAAGACGTGCTGTGCTGTGTGCCGTGATTGTGAGACATGTTCTTTGGGATGTGCACCCCGTCTTCATCAATCTGTAGCATGATGTTGGTACATTGTGAAGTTAGTTAACGCTGCAAACTGTTATAGCAGATCCCTGTACCAAGCCTGAATTGTGAGCCTCTTCTCCTTGTGGTAATCGAGTTTTATTGCAGAGAAGCATGGCCCCTCTTTCACGCTATAACGGACTGCGATACGACCATTCAGTTTCTCGGTTGCGGCAAGAAGACGGCGTGGGCTGCATGGAACAGTACACCAGAACTTACAGAGACGATGATCTCGCTGACCGAAGCTCAATGATGCTAGGCATCATATCGTCTCCGATGGCAGTCGTTCACTCGACAATATGCCGCCGACCCAGGCCGCTCTCTTGGAGCATGTCAAGAGGTCTTTGCTCCAAGCCAGTTTCATCTGGAAGCAGTCAACCACTTGCCACCAGGCAATCCCTGTCTTTGAGCAATGGGAATGGAATCAGGATTAATGCAGCAAGCAATGGCTCCCTTTCTGGACCACTCTCGCCGACGCAAGTAAAGCTTATGCCCTGCTTCTAAACTGCGGCTGCACGAAAACATGCAAGGGGAATTGCAAATGCTGCAAGGCAGGTCTTCGTTGCACAGCACTGTGCAAGTGCGAGGGTGGCTGCCTAAACAATGATGGCAACGATGTGAACAATTGAACTACTATTAATGGTTGGATGGGTAGATAGATAGACGGATGAGATTGTCTGATTATATGAGCATATAAGTGAATGAATAAGTGAAATGAGTGAATAAGTAAAATAGCATTGTGCTTTTTAGGTACATTCATTGAATTTGAATTTTGTGTATCCAATTGATATGTAATTGCTATTTCTAGAATAATATTATCGTTCATGCAGTTTGGAGTGGGTTACATTCCCAGTTGTGCATAATGAAAAGTTTCAATAATAAATTATCATTGTTCTTGATCTTGACCTTGATTATATGACCTCGCCATTCCACTTTCAATATCGGTTCCAACATTATAATAAATATACAAACCTTTGCTCACGTAGTAAGATCAATTGAATCATTAACAGATACATGGAGTTTTACGCATTTATGGGAAAATTTAACCTTGACCTTGATTGAAGAAACCTGTATCCATAGCTCATTCCAGGTTCATCTATTGTCCACCTAACACATTTTTTTATGAAAACGACACCAGACCGGTGAGTATCTGATATAGTACGTTTTTGGCTCAACATATCTATACTTTGAGCCAACATTACCTTGGATCTGATCTTATCACGTGATCTCGACCTAGAATCAGCAATCTAACACCGGACATGGATTCTCATTGCTCGAAAACCCCTAAAAAGTGGTATAATTTATGGTTCTATTACTTTTTGTTCTCAAGTTATTGCACAGACTTACTCTGGACGGCAGCCATCTTGGATTTGTGAAATACGGCCGCCACAGCAGGAATCCAGCTTGGCTCCCACGAAAAAATGAGATATCATGGCCATATGTAGTGCTGTTCCAAAAATGGTGCTTGTAGAACGAAGTGAACAATTTTATGATTAAGCCCTCTGACTAATAGTTATTAAGCGCACTTGACCGTTTTATCAACTCAGCTCATTCTAATATAAAGTTACTTACTAACTTATGCACTTTCTTACTTACTTACCCACCTACGTACTCTAAAAGGTGTTAGGTGAAACACTTGTACAATATCACCGAAGTAACTGATTGTGTTAATAAACGCATTTATGTTATCGACGTCATTTGTTAGATATATCCAATTTTTACACCGACGTAGGATGCAACTAACTCCGCCATGATTGCGACGATCCAAGATGGCATTACATGAAATTGCTTGGTGCCGTTTCATTTCTTTTATCGTGAGCATGTGGCTGAAAATCAACACAGTAGTTTATCAATTTACGATAAACATGGCTCAGGTGTTACAATTAATAAAATACATTCTTCACATAAGTATTTTACTGTCCGTACTAAATGCACATGTTTACAAACACAGCTGATCAATGCATAAAGTAATTATTATTCTTTGGAAGACGCGAGTTTTTTGCTATGTTTTAACATTATTCCATGTGTCAACTAGTCTCGGTCTCTCTAGACAACTTCTAACACAACAGACACATAACAACTACATTTCTTTCTTTATAACAAACAATAACTGTATAACTCCATAAATGCACAGAGCCTAGTAACAATACTCAAACGGAAACTAGCACAAATCTTAACGTCGTTTTTACATCTAACATTTCCTTAGCATGCAGAACCGGACGTCGTGAAATTTAATGTTTGGATGATTGTATATGTTACGTGGACTGCAGCCAGAAATAAGCCTTCGTCTTCGTTGCAGTCGTTATTATGGAAATGTTTTCGTCGTCACTGTCTGGGTTACGATATATAAATAACACAACAGACGTTGAAAAAGCCATTCGTTGCGGAATCATACCGATTAATTCTAGATATTGCATACGAGACTACATGTTGTGTTGTCATTTAACTAAATCTGGACGGCAGATGCTGACATATATTATTTATATCTATGTGGCACGTTTCTCACCGCAAACAGTATAAAGAAAGACGTTTCGATGTTTTTTTTGTGGTTTTCAGCTTTTTGTGTACAACAATAACGCTCATTACGCGAGCAATCACCTTTCGACCAACTTCATTTGCGGTGATGTACGACCACGAAAAAAGAACGTATTCCCGTGTCAAATGCATATCGATGGGCAAAAAACGATAGTGCGCTCAACAATGGCGCGTTGGTGCGTTAAGCAGAATTTATACAATTGCGTGACTGATGCGGCGACTGTTTTGCCTGGTTTTGGCGGCGTCTCCACTTAGCTCTTGTAACACACACACACATGGTCGAGTGAATTTGGAAATTGCCAGACACTATATTGTGCAGTAAAAACAACGATATTTATTATTTCCTCCTCTGTTAATGATGCTAACGTCAGCACGATTCTTTTCTGGGTTGTTTCCGATCAATGATAAATTCTCACCTTTCTGACCTTGCATCGATCAACACCGTCGTGACACAGTGACTCATAATTGAATATTTAGAAATGAATAAGGACCACTTGTGGAAATTACTCCCTTCCCACCACTCTGTAGTGTCATGTGATAATACGTAAGCGACGCATGGGGTAAACAGCCCTTTGCAGTGTGTTTTGTAACACAAACCAAGGTGCTTTGGCATAGTCCTCTTGATTTAAGGGCAGTCTTGCGAGTTTCAACATACGGCATTGTCCTGGAATGGCATTTATCAGTCAAATGGGCAGACGTTTTAACATATTAAGTATTTCATTTATTATTTTACGTTTAGGTAAACTTGAAGGCATCATTATCGCTGTCTCAGTTTGGGAGACGCGCACACATGCATACACGCACACACACACATACGCGAACGCACGCACGCACACATAGACATAGTCAAAAGCACACGCATAGTCAAAGTCCGGTTGTGTACGAGAATTATTTCCCGAGGCTCTAGTTAATGTGCTACCACCTACTAAATGATACGGCAAAATCGTTAGTTGTGCAAATGCGTTTTTGTATAAAGTTGTCTAAAAACGACAAAAGCGCTGTTTAAAAATTACGTATGTCATGACTATTGTAAACGTGCTTTCGGGGCCTCCGTTAACGTTAATTAAAAAAAATCGAAACTTCCATATTACCTGTACTCATGAAAACATGTTAATCGTGGGTGCACTGGAACAGTATGGATGTCATTTACACATGTCTTCAGGTACACGAGCAAGAAGACAGCTGACGGTGGCACGGTCGTCTATTGCATCATGCTGGTCTGGCCTGAGAACGACGTCCTCAAGTTGGGATCAGCCCCTCCACAGGCGGGCCTCGCCGTCTCCATGTTGGGATACCCGGGCTTGGTGAAGTGGACGCCACTAGGAGGAACTGCGGGCATCCAGATTCAGATGCCAGTCGTCAGTGCTGCGAAGCTGCCAAGTCTTTGGGCATGGGTATTCAAGTTGGCCTACCCGTCGACTTAAAGGGGCCATGGCACAGTTAAGCTAGGATTCCATATGTACGGATACGGCAAGCGGATGCGGCAAAACAATGAATATAATGCCCGGAGGAAATTAACATAAGTAGTTCCAAACATGCATAGGCGGATGAGTTTTGTCATGCGGATGCGGCTGCAGCAAATTGAATCGCTCCGAATAACGATTCGAATCGTATCCGCACACGAATCGGATAGGAAATTCCCAGTAGTGACGTCACTACAGAGGTATTCCGCTTGCGTTTCCGTACGCGTTTCTGTACATATGGAATTGTAGCTTTAGACTTCCTGTTAGATGAACAAGTGCAGAGATTTATTTACCAAACTCACATGTTCTGACATAAGTGCATTTGAGTAGGCAGATTTCCATGTGTGATTGTAGAAGGAGTTGATTTCTAGATGCTTTGAATAAGTGGAAGGATATTTAGGAGCAATTTGCCTGTTTGACCCTTTGGTGGAGTAATGCTTGCCGGCATAAGTAAATATTGACGGGTATCGCACATTATGACTAAACTCGACCAGCGTGCCAATGAGATGATGGTACCACCGATGAGAAAACTAACCGTGTGGTGACTCCCAAACAGACGCCAGTGTTCTCACGATGTGTCTCCAGTTTTTTTTTTTATGTCGCGCGCATATTTAACAAGTGGCACTGTTATTGTACTAGAGTGAGAAGTGATAGACCCGTCTACGTCACGATGCGTATAGACATTGATTTGTCGGGGATTGTCATAGCTGCTGTGCTGTAATCCATTCTGGTCTGTTTGTATACAAGCATTGATATATGCTAACATGCTTTAGAGTAAATAGTAATAAATGAATAAACGGTTTTACGTGTATTACACGGAAAATGATTTACTAGACTGGTGATCTATTTCTGAAAGTATGATGTGCACTTACCTTGGTTAGCTTACCTTAGTTAATAACTTGCTGTTGCAGGATTCTCGTGGTTTGTTGTTTCGGTGTTGGCAATTTCATATAGGTTTTTACCACGAAGTTACCTTACTTTATCTTACTTCACATTATCTCACTTCACCCTCCCTTACCTTACCTTGCCTTATCTTATCTTGCCTCACCTGACATGACCTTACCTTATATTACCTATCCTCTTCGGGTCTAAATGTACGTGTACGTCCTCCAGTACACTGCCTTTGGCCACTTGTTTCGGTTCCGCCCACGACTTCCACCCCAGTTCTTGTTTCAGTTAGAACCAAAGTATTTGTACCGAACGTTTGACGAAGATGATGTAACTTTGTATGTATGATTGTTTGCAACGTTACCCGTGTTTTCTACAATTGTAGCAAGCTACAGAAATATCGTACACCGATCAATTGACAATCATAATTCGATTGTTCGCAGAACGGGTAACAGTGGGGTAATCTTTGATACACCAATAATATCATGTTTTCTTCGTTGGTGCGTAGATAAACCTCTGAATATTTGGCGACTCATATGTAAAACGTCTAGGAGGTGTAGCTTAACATACACAAGCACAAACGCTCACCACATGGACACGCACGCACGCACGCACGCACGCACGCACGCACGCACACACACACTAACGATTATCAAATTTAATATGACGTGTAACATTTATAACAACAAGCATAACTTGAGGACAACCATACGGTTGACATCATTCCTGAGTTGTCTCACCAACGTTAGGCCATCGATACTCGTGAACTGTCTTATTGCTGCGAAGGTAATAACAATTGAGAGGCCCTATAAATGGGCCACACAAATAGGTATGTCATAGGTATGAAACTAGTAAGGTCAGTATTGGTTCATAAAAGGACTCCTAAATAAGAACATAGAAATGATATTTAACTATATTCGTCTTATTATGAGAAGAATGCGACTAGTCCATAAAACATATAGGGCCTACACTGAATAGCCAGGTAAAAAGTCGGCCAGAGTTCCAAGAACTGAGAAATACGGCAAGTTTCCGGCACCAGCATGAGCAAGTTTTCTCGTAGTGTGGTTCATTGTGTGTAACATGTTTTGTTACACACATACCATATTTACATTGTATTTTACTAACAAAAATGCCGGTCTCTGGACGGGATAACTTGGTAGTTCATAGATGACAGTCGTGATAGCAATATTTACCAAATGGAAACACACAGGATCGTTGCATGGACACCACAACGCATTCGCGCGGTATTTTTAGGTATGCGGTGGTTTCAGAGCACGACAAAATAATACCCAGAAACATCCGCGTCGTGCACGTGCTGTTAAATAACAGAGGTCGGAGAGAAAGTGACGTTCACGTTTCTCAGTAAGCCCTAGCCGTGACAGTGTAGAATTTTCAAATAATACTCGTATTGCTCTGGTATTGGCATGACGGTAGATGTAAACCTACTGTCTCAGCGTCTACTTCATGCTGCCGAGCAACCAGTCCATGTCGCAGAGGCCCGTTTCTCGTTAATATTAGATAGGCTAATCTTTGGAACCAATCAGGCGACAAATATAAATAAGTAATGTTACACGTCATTATTCATTATGAGTAAGATTATAATTAGCTATGGTTGGAGTCGGCTGTGGCTGATGTTATTGTTATATGTATACTTACATTCATATTATGTTTCACAAAACATTTGTTGCACAGTTTTCCAAAGGACAAAGCAACCAGGAAGGATTGGGTATGAGAAATCCTTAGATATATTGAGCCGTATATTTTGGTAAGCTGAATTTTGTAGCTGTCGTTCCATCGTCATTGTTACTGACACTTTCATTCTACTATATATAACTAATTGAATTACACTGTTTTAGAAAACAATTCTGAACAAATGTTAGCGCAAAGTATCGACATTCTATATCAGGAAAAGTTGTTTCAATGGTATAATACAAACAAAAACGTTTCCCTCACACTTATGCCTGGGTCATAATTGTAGCCCATAGTTTATTGCCTTATATTCACTTGTATAAAACTGTTTGCATTTCATTTTAGCCAATGTATTTGTGATGAACTATGCAATATAATTATGACAATAAAATGGCAAAGTTGTAAAATGTGGGTAGCCAGGCCTTGTCCACTAGCCCAAACCCCAAGCCCTAACCCAAAATGTATATCTTGTCAAGCAGTTAACATTTGCTGAGGAAACTGAATAGAGTATATTTATATAATCACTTAGTAAAGGTCACCCACCAAGCGAGACATACTTTATGGATGGTCAGTAACACATATAAATTAAAAATAATGAACAAAATGTAGGGGCAGTGTTTTGAACTTAACAATGGTAGTGTTCTGAGGGTACGCTCAAGACACTATGTTAGTGTTTTGGGCGTACGTATTTAATGAGATAACTGCTGCGCTTGGTTTGTTCGTTCCACGAATAGGTTCATGCGGATAACTAGGAAACTACGCGTCAATCTTCTTGCAATCCCGAAACAACATAAATGTCGTTAATGATCTAGGCATTACGTTGCTCAGTTAAATAAAGCGTATTTAATGGGATAACTGCTGCGCTTGGTTTGTTCGTTCCATGAATAGGTGCTAGCGTCCATGACTAAACGTGTGTTCATGCGGATAACTAGGAAACTATGCGCCAACCTTCTTGCAATGCCGAAACAACCTAAAATTCGTTAATGATGTATGTATTACGTTGCTTAGCCTTAGTTGAGCACTATCCGGCCATACTTAATAATTATCGATCAACAGGCAGTAGGCCTAATAAAGGTGAAGGTATATCATACGTCAAACAATGAACGTTATTAATGCTGATGAGATGCCAAACAAACCGTTACAAAAGCAGTTTCTTGACAAATACTGGTCGCGATTAGATGAATTCACACAGGACGCCATCAAACAAACCTTATTGCAGCACATATACAAGCCTGGAAAGTTGGGATACTAAAGGAAATCAAGTCGCATTACCGGTGTACCAGTCTGGAAATAAGTTCCGGTCTGGAAATAAGTTCCGATCTGGAAGTAAGTTCCGGTCTGAAAATAAGTTCATGCGGATGTCATGCCAAAGGTTAGCGCCTACTTTCGGCCCGCTTAAAAACGGTGCCTGCCGAAAGTATGCGTGACCCATTTATATTATAGTTTTCGTTAACTCTAGTCAGCGAGAGGTTTACAGTATTAAAATATGTGTGTGCAATATATCGGTTGTGCATAGTAATTGTGTACGAAGATCGATAATAAATAATTAATCATAGTATAATTGTACTACTAAACGTCACTGGCGCACGTTCGAGCCTCCTACTTCGGTGGTTTGTGTGCAATTTCAAAACCCAGGCTAATCTATTTGTGGACTCGAACTTATCTATTTAATGTTTTATAATGGTTCATTGTAGCGTATAATTTTTTTTTAATGCCGCTATGAAGAAAGTTAGTTTCTTCAGGCTACCAAAAACCGGCAAACTGAAATCAATTTAGTTTCAAAAACTACAGCTGTGTCATCCACTAAACACCGACAATGTCAGTGTATGTAGCGAACATTTCACGGAGGATTGTTTTATCTCCGATATGCAAGCCACTATGGGATTCAAGAAAGCAAGGAAAAGACTGACAAAAGGTACTATTCCAACACTGTTTTCGTTCAAGAAATGTTCAACCCGGAGACAGTTGTCAGAAAGACGAGCGAAGTGTGCTGAAAGGCCTGAAAGAAAACAGGATGTCCCTAATTCGCCGTACGCATTAGGAACACATCGTTTTAACAAAAACCCTGGACAATTTCTTCCATAAGATATTAATATTAAAAAATCCATACGATATATTTAATCAAATATGTGCAAACAAATTGTTTTAAACATATTTTATCTAACTTATCACGAATATATTCAATGTTGTATTATTAATCATATATTTTTACCAACCCGATTATTCATAGCTATTTGTGAAAACAACTTTTTGTTCAGCAACGGTTTCGCCGCCGCTCGACTTCGCTATACTAAAGGAAAACACAGGCAGCGGGACTCGTTTAGTATCCGAGTCTACCTATTAGTTGAGTTGCCGCCCTACTATGTTCAGCATGGAACCCGGAAATTATTGGTAGTGTAAGGTTTTTTTGCTGAATCATGCAGGTTATGGGTCCCTCAACTCAAATCAGCGGGATGGCAACACACCATCCTTGGGCAACTTGTGGGAGCCAGGCAAATCCAAGATGGTTGCCGTGAACCTACATCAAATTAGAAAAATGTCTTTGCACTGGAACATTCTAGGAACATGATTTTGGTGTCTATGCACATGTTTGGCATATGAGGAATTCAATGGAATCATTTTCAAATGGCCGCCATTTTCACCGAAAATAGTCGAACTCGAGCATAACTGTTGATGGGTTTAAGCTAGAGACACGATTTTGGTGTCCGTCCCTATGTTTTGCCAGATCAGGAATTCAATGGAACCATTTCCAATGATGCCCGACTATGAACACCTGACCAAAATTCTAAATGGTTGCCATTTTTACCGAAAATATGCCAGAGACACGATTTTGGTGGCTGTACCTATGTTTTAGCATATGGGCAAGAACACAGTACTTCAAGTACACACTTGTACTGCCTTAATTATAAGTGAAATATATATTTTACAATAAAAGAAAATGTTTTCTTTGACTTGGCATTGGCACTAATTAATTTGGGAAGTTATTTTTCAAGAAGTTTTTTGACGCAGACCTAACAAAAATTAACTTTTGTCGTGTCCATTTATTAGTTACGTACCTCCAATGAATTTGTTCTCATAAAATAAAATTCTACACCATTATACAACATCATGGATACCAGGATGTAACGCGAACTCATTTACGACAACGAGAACCCATCTACGACAACATGGACGCGGGAAATTGTGCAGCCACGTTTTTCATTTTTTTCCGTCCCATTTTTCAAAAAAGTTACGTACATCGTCGGCCAAATGGTCTTATTACGTACGCAGTTAGAAAGTTTAAAACATTGTTCACTGTGTTTAGATAAAATCTAGCCATTATTTCTTGGTAAAATATATAAATTTGTGGACTTTATTAGCCCCCGACGATCCGCGTGTTCACTTGGGTGCAGTCCTATCCCATCTGTGCCCATGTCACACTTGCCATGGAGTCCATGCTAATGAGGAGGTGAAGGAGAAGAAACGATAGGAGGAGGAGGAGGGAGAGAAAAGGCGCATATTCGATACAGATGATAGGAATCGTGTTTACGAGAGTTGAAGAAGCATTCCCATCCTCTCAAAATGACAAGTTCAAGCCTCTATAACATTATTAATGGTAAAGTGGCGAGTGCTTCTGTCAACGTCCAGGAAGCCCTCAAGATAGGGGAGGGCATGCTCCTAGACTTCAGGTCGTCATTGCCTGGTGGCTTCCACGCTCCCCTGAAGAGAAAAGTCAAAACCATAGAATCAATCAAACGTGGCGTGGCCATATGTGAGAATGACATGGCATCACCATTTAGTCGTCTCATCACGGTAGGGCAGCACCGCAAATCGAATTTCAATTTTTGTTTTACTATGAACTGTGCACTGTCCCTACATCAACCATTGTTGAATATTGATGTGTGAGGACTGGGACAAAATCCACTCTCGTCACTAAACTGAAAGCGGATGATCTTCAACCAGCAGCTCCAGACAATGTGATCGTCGATGGCCAGCAACTTCTGTGCTGGATCTGCTTTAGATCTCGCCAACAACATGAAGGACAGACTCAGCCAGTACCAATCAACAGAAGTGCTGGACATCTTTGATCGTTATGATGACCCGTCAGCAAAGGACCATGAACAAATCCGGCGTGCAGGTGAAGGGGCTGTTGATTACAACATCACAATATCCAGCAAGCTCCCATGCCACGATGCCATCATGAAGAGCAAGGCAAATATTAAGGCCCTCATCAGGGTTCTCTCCACATTCAATTTGGGCAAAAATGTGATGATAGTTGGAAGAGAGGAGGGCGTGTACAGCCCTGATGATGCAGATATTATTATCACTAGTTTTCTTCTGGAGGCTGTGAAGAATGGTAAGAAAACTGTACGAATGATCAGCGATGACACAGACGTCTTTGTTTTGCTTATGTTCTGGGTGTGGAGTACACAGCTGACAGCCCGGGTGCAGCTAGCTCGATGGAGTGGGGCTATCCCCAACATCATCCATTTGGTCATGGCAAAGCGATGACGCTAAATTTATTGAAGTATGCTGACCACTCTGGCCTCTATACTGTCTTTGGTGAAGAAGGTGTTACTCTCGAACAGTTGATGGAGACTGGACGGGAATTCATCTGCTCGCTCTATGATATTGCTGATGGCACAAGCATGGCTTCTGTCAGGAATGCGCTCTACTCCAAAAGGACCAGTGGGAAAGTTGTATGTATCAAGACTCTTCCTCTGACAGACGCTAATCTGATATCCTGCGAGCTCAAAACCAAGTCATGTGCTGGAAAGCAGCAGATCAGCAGACTCCGTCCGTGGTTGATATCGCTAATTATGGATGGGAGTTTGCCACTGGTGCAGGAGGTGTGCCAACTCCATGCTTCTCAAGAGGACCAGCAGCCCCCCTGTCATCAACGGTCAGTGTAAAGCTGTAGGGAAAGCTTGCAGCAGTCATGCATGTAGCTGTCATTCTGAATGATTGTCCTGCACACTGTACTGCTTCTGTGATGGTGACGCCATGTGCCTCAACCCGTTCACCAAACACAATGAGCATGAGAATGACGCTAGATATGATAATGAGGAAGGAAAGGAAAATGGGGAGGATGGATGAGAGAATGACGGGACTAAACTTTTATATGATATTGTAAAGTGAATGGCGTCGCTTTCATATATTAATGATATACACATTGTCAATGTCCAAATGAAACCTGTCATTACAAAAAATGCTCTCAAATTGTGTTTCATTGTGTTTCAGCAAATTTATAATTGAGTACTTCTTACTTTGAACTTTGAATTTTTTACTTTTAAATGTTGCACATGTATGATACAGATTCATTCGTGATTACTGCATGCCATTTTGCAAAGCTTTTGTATGTTTCTAGTCAGAAGTAGCCATGTACATGTACATGTACATGTACATGTACATGTACATGTACATGTACATGTACATGTACGCATAGCTGTTAGCATACTCGTAGCTCATTCACGATGACTGATCTTTTGCAAATGAAGAACTGTAAATAAATGTTATCTTACATACGTCCCAATTTTAACAACAGCTTTATTGCCATGTCACATAAATACAAAACCATTGGAAAAAAATTCCAATGAATTCTTTATGCACCAAAACATCATGTTTCTAGCATCATCCAATCAAAAGTCATGGTTATTTTTGGTAAAAATGACGACCATTTTGAAATTTGGTCAGGTGTTCATAGTCGGGCATCATTGGAATTGGTTCAGATGAATTCCTGATATGGCAAAACATAGGGATGGACACATAAATCGTGTCTCTAGCATAAACCAATCAAAAGTTATGCTCGATTTTTGGCTATTTTCGGTGAAAATGGCGGCCATTTTGGAGTTTTGTCATGTGAACATAGTTGGACATCATTGGAAATGGTTCCATTGCATTCTTCATATGCCAAAACATGTGTATAGGCACCATAATCAAGTTCCTAGCATGCTCCAGTGCAAAGATGTAACACATTTTCTAATTTGACCTAGGTTCACAGCAGCCATCTTGGATTTGCCTGACTCCCACAAGTTGCCCAAGGATGGCGCGATGCCACCCCGCTAATTTGAGTTGAGAGACCCATAACCTACATGATTCAGCAAAAAAACCTTACACTACCAACCATTTCCAGGTTCCAAAAATGGCAACTCGACTGTCTCTATCGTCGTTACAACTACATTTTGGCCTACATTTAATACCTCAATGCGTTAGTTCCATCATTAATCTTTATCCTAGCATATTTATGCTACGAAAATATCAATTGCTTCTTAAGTGTAATTTTGAGGCCCAAAGAACGACCCGGTTTGTATCAACATATGCTGCTTTGTTGCTCACTGCGGTAACGAACGACCGCAGCGACGAAGACTGGTGCAAACCGGGTAGCTCTTTGGGCCTCAGAAGTGCGCTAAGACATACTATTTTCGTAACGTAAATATGCCCGGGATGATGTTGAATAGTGGAGCTAACGCACTGAGGCATAACATTTAAGCGAAAAATGTATTTATAACAAGTGTCCAGGCGGCTAGCGCAAAAACAGCCGAGATGCAGTGGGATGTTATTGCGGCGTCTTTTAGCGTACGGATGTTATTGACGGACGTATTATACTAGCTGCGTTACACATAAAGGACATGCCAACAAATTGACACACTTAAAAGTATCCTCACACTGTAAACTACTGTGTAAATTCATATTGGATTGCGACGCCTTGTTGTCATTTTTTTATTTGCGTCAAATCTAAAAAAATGTACAATTATTACATTACATCTCTAGAGAATCTCCCGAGTTATTTTATGAACCCATATTTACGATCACACTTGTAACTGTAATCGAGTAACCAAATAAACTTTCCAACACTCAAACATTGTGATTAAATGGCTGCATGACAGTGCATGTTATTTATGTTCTATATTTATCTAAGATGGGCAGTTCCGTCAACTAGTAAACCGTAACCGTCATTTACACTTTGATAATAAATCTGACACATTTAGTAGTTTAGTTTAGTTGCCCAAACTAGTGTTTTGTTTTTTGTCACTGTTGCATGTTCACAAATAGTTAATTCCACGGTGTTAGCATGTACGCACACATGATACATTTGGCTGTAATGATGCTAACATACTAGTGTTGGCCTTACAAAGGCCAATGCATTGTATCAAACGACAGTTTATAATTTGTTTGTAAATGTCAATGGCTAAATGTTTTTTACTTAAGACTATTATGTTAATGTACCAAAAATGAGCAATACCCGGTTTTAATAAAATTACATCAAGTACTAAGCGTCCTAAGGTAGCACAAGACAAAACAGTGTTGGAAAAACACATTCTGTAAACCTTCTCCTTATTTTCTTGAATCCCATATCGGCTTGCATGTCAGAGACAAACCAATCTACCAATCTTCCATGGTATGCTCACTCCACACAAGACATTGTCAGTGGATGGTGTATAACACAGCATTTATTTAAACAATTATTTGCTATACTGATGTTGGCCTTACAAAGGCTAATGCATTGTCACAACATATTTGCATGAAGTGGCTGGTTAGAACTGTTTACTAATGTCAGTGATCTTTACGTGTGACTGTATGTATCCAAAAGGAGTAATACTTAGTTGTTTTTGACAAAAATAGCATCAGGGTACCCAGGAGTCCTATGTAAGACCAAGGTAGAATAAATTATTATTGCACAAAACAGTGTTGGAAAAACACCTTCTCCCTGCCAACAGCTAAAGCATTGTCATAACATATTCGCGTCAAATGCAGTTTAGAATCTATTCACAAATGTCAATGATCAGAACAAATGAGTGCATTTATAAATGCATACAACTACCGTTGTTGCCTCAAGGAATCCTCTGTATTATCCTGCCTGAAGGTTCAGGAAACGTCTTCTGGATCTTGTGTACCACGCATAAAGGGATGACCTTTCGATCAGTGCCGTCCGCAAAACAACCGGACGTAAATATATAATTGCGTCAAAGTCCTCACTGTCTGTGATGCACGGCAAGTCCTGTCGCCAACGAATCTCATCCACCTCCTTGCAGCAGAGGTTCTCATGTATCGAAGGTAGTTTCAGGAACACCATTGCATACCATCGAGTCGCCAACCTTCAGGCTTCCGTTTCAATATCGACTCTATCCCAAGGGCCAAGGCAAAGGCAACGATCTTGATATTGGCTGTCACTAGACAATCGGAGACGCTTCCCTGGGTTGACCGAATCTGATGAAAGTCTCTTCGGCTCGTATTGGTATGGCCGTAACTGCGCCATATAGTTTACTTAATTAGAGAGTATAGAAAAATCAGTGTATCGGTTAGACAGAACAACGCTTTGATATGTTGATTGTCACGTGATACGATGTGCGTCGGTGACGTAGTCCACACGAATGCCGGGTTACCAGTAAAACGACAAGGGAACAGACAAGTTCCACATGCGACAAAATTCGTCTAGATTTTATATAATTTTTTTACTATTTTAGTAGGTATTTGACGTTTGTTTTTGTGTTTGTTTGTTTGTTTGTTTGTTTGTTTGTTTGTTTGTTTGTTTGTTTAAATGACACATATATCCCCGTCAGTTTGGCATGTATGAAGCTGACATTTTGTGTGATCTAGGGGGTGGTTCGTAGATTTAGATTTGTTTTAATTCGTCGGGGGTGGGGATCCTGGGGGTATTTAATTTTTTTTAATGACACATATATGTTGTTAGTTTGGCATGTATGAAGCTGACATTTTGTAAGTGATCTAGCGGGCCCATTGGGGTAGTTTGTAAATGTAGACTTTTTTCAAAATACATCCAGGTGGTGGGGTCTCGGGGGAAGTCATATTTTTAAAAATGGCACTTACCTCTGTCAAATTGTCATGTATGCAGTTGAAATTTCGTGTGTGATATAGGGGACCCATTTGGGTAGTTAGTAGATGTAGATTGTTTTCCAAAATTCGTTTGGCGGGATGAGGGTCAACATTTTAAAATGGCACTTATCTGCGCCAGTTTTGCATGTATGTGGCAGGCATTTTTGTGCGATCTAGCGGACCCTTTGGGATAGTTCGTAGATTTAATTTTTTTCTCGAAATTCGTCCGGGGGTGGGAGTCTGGGGGGTCACAATTTAAAATGGGACTTATCCCCGTCAGTTTTGCAAATATGGGGCTGACATTCTGTATTCAGTCTAGCAGGCCCATTGGGGTGGTTCCATATTCATACGGAGGATAGGGATCTTGAGGTCACCATTTCCCCAAAAAATTTCCCAACCCAACTCCGGGTAACTCGGCTATTTTTAATAATACATTTAAGAAAATGAGTCATGTATTCACGAATTACGTAAGTAAAATGTATTATCATGTCAACGTGTGTGACATAACAGTTCAAATAGTATTATTAAATAAAATATAAAATGCAAAAATTTTAATTAATTTACACAGATCAAAACCACGTAGCCCTTTGTATAATACTTCAATGTTTACAACGAAACATTTCTACAAATATGGTCTATTATAACATTTAATCAGACAAGTGATCAACTCCAATTATTCAGCTCTGGTCACGCGCAGATGTACGCGCGCTGTTCAGCACCGTACGGGAGTGGAATAACGGTCGTTATAGCACACAAAAATATGAATTATGTAACTCAGTCGAACTGGTAAATATGATGTTCACTACTACATTTAGGGTGTATGTGGTGTCAGGGAGGGATAGTACCTCTGACGGGGGAGCATGTCGTGCTCTTCGGAGTAGCTCGTCCGCTTTGGTTCCCACCTGGCACCCACCTCTCACCTGTGGCTCCAAGTAGCTGTAGCATGCGCAGCGGCCACACCCCAACAAACTGCCTCGACAGGCAGGCAAAACCAGGTGCGGGTAATCGACGGGCCTCAAACCCACGGTGAGTTAGGAACCTGCTCACCCAGCATGCGAAGACTGTTGCGGCGGATTGGGCGGAGGAAATCAAGTTTAGATTCAATGACCAAGAAGGTGGAACAGCAGTGCACTGTGTAGTGCGTAGGGCATGGCAGAGCACGGAAGATGTCATGGCCACCCACTGCAGCCAAGGAAGTCTTCAGTCGTACCAACCTTTTGGGCAACTGAAACCCGGCTTCTGCGACCGAGAGAGTGGGACCACCCCTATGCGAACGGCCTTCTCACTTTAAAAGCATTCACGCACAGGTTTATGCTACTTATCATTCGACACCATCTCATCTATCATCATTTCTTTATCAAGCCCTGTGACGACGGGGGAGGGGCAAAGCGACAGGTGGAGGTGATCACTGGGAGTCGTAGTCCCAAACCTGCACGTAGGTGGCCTGTGGGCAAGAGGTCGTTTGACTGTGTATCCCGGACAGCACTGTTCACCCTTTGTAAGGGAAGGGCCTAGAAAAAGTGGCCTAAAGATTGACTGCCCTACTACAACTGGCCAGCATACCGCGACTGGCAGTTTAATCCATTCTAGCGGTCGAAAACAAAGAAACACAAGACGACTCCTTCTCGGAGCATGGAATGTTCGCACACTTATGGATAAAGCTGACACTGCAAGACCGGAAAGAAGGACTGCCCATATTGCAAGAGATCTGCAACGTTTTAACATTGATATAGCGGCTCTGAGTGAGACAAGAACTGCAGAGGAGGGCTGCGTGAGGGAACCAGGCGGCTTCTTTTGGAAAGGCAAGGCGG
Source organism: Escarpia spicata (assembly GCA_963995525.1). Lineage (NCBI taxonomy): Eukaryota > Metazoa > Annelida > Polychaeta > Sabellida > Siboglinidae > Escarpia > Escarpia spicata. Next base: position 21,279,022 of record OZ023210.1, read on the forward strand.
AGAATGACGCCAGAAGGTGTTTCGATCGTCTCACTAAATTTCACACGCCATAAGTTATGTTTCTGCCTAATACTGAGGTGTTTTTGTCATTATATTATGGTCCTTGTTGACGCGATGTTCTCCTGCGGGTGTAAACTGTGGACCCCTAGCGTTGGTATGCTCTTGGAGTTTGACCTCCAGCGGCCTGCAGGTTTCACCACCGTATGAATGATGACAATCCGGACATGTTATTTCGTATATCACACTGCACACGGTGTTCGTATGGTTTCTGTCCTTGGGGTTCACCACAGCTCACAATAAAAATAAATAAATCTATTACTACCTGCGGTCTAATCTGTAACGGTTTATTACATGTTTTATAGACCATCATGTTCCACCTTCCGTATGGTTTGACGTTTATAAGCAGCGTGGTTGTTATCAGTCTAAGCTCAATAGGAACTGAGGTAAAGGTACTTTTTGTTGTTTGCATGGCATGGTTATTACACACAGATATACGTTATAAAGATCATATAGTCAAAGTACTATTGAACAGTAAATGATATACTTGACTAGTCACTGACACAAGCAATGGGTGGACGTGAAGAGGAAATGGGACTGCAAATGCATGGTTTCTAACGATCCTAAAAACAACTTTGTTACCTGGAACGGATCTATTTTTGAGAAGGTTGCTGCAAATACATATGGCAATGCGATCAGTGCCACAATGACATTAAGACAACACGGCGATGGATTTGGAAAGCATTCGCCTAAACAATCAAATTATTGAGGTGTGTACTCTCTCGCAAAAGAAAGCGTTGCCTATTCGTGATGGCAGGGGTGTTTTACGGATACGAATCATTCACCTGTACTCGCACACATAGAGATCTACAACTACTGGCCAGTTGCTCTGTTGTGAGACAATGTTTATCTTGGTTTCTTCATGTCGATAAACTCTCGGTTTGAACATCGCACCCTTGATCACATCCTCCGATGCCAGTGTTAACGGTCAATGTCATAGACTTTCAGGTGCATTTTCTAATTAAAATCAAACAACTGCGAGTTTGCCTCCAGTCTATTCTTTAGAATGTTGCTGAGTGGTGATGACCAGCGTTGCACAATCTCAAGGTTGATGACTTTGTCGTGATGTTTCACACCTAGGATCATATGCAACCAGCGGATATTTAGTCAGGTTCACTAGGTCCAGATTTTAGCTTTCGTTCAAAGTTTGTGGAGATTTACAAACCTATACATTTTCGGAAACTACATAGAATAACCCATCAGAAAACAAATGTCATTTTTCCAGATGTCAATATGGTGGCCATCTTGGATGTCTTAAAAAATGGCGACCTCAAAATGGGAATTGCCCAATATCTCAGCTTCTAAATTACCTAAAGTCATGATTCTGGAGGTTAAACCTACATTTTCAGGGGCAAGGAATTCAATGGTGCTAATTAGAAAAAAGATACAGATGACAAAAGTCATAGTTTATGGCAGTCATCTTGAATTATGAAGTGTGGAGAATGGAAATACACGTTTTAAGATATATCATGTTCTATATGACAAATCCACATTTACAGGGCCAGTGGATCAAACGTTGTTTAAATGAGATGATAAACACCCTAATTATGTTAATTCTGAAATGTTTTTATCAGGGATTTCATGCGTTTAAGGTGTAGTTTTTCTTGGAATATCTATTATAGATTAAAATAACATCACGCCAAAATTTATAAATGGTTGTTTTAAATTGTAAATTTAAAACAACCATTTATCATGCAACATAATCATGATAATCATCTTTAAATTCACAAACATAATTTCTGAAAGTCTTAAAAGTGAACTAAATACCAGCAGAACCAGCTTTAAGTAAAAGAAGCTTGACACATTAATCAACATGACATAATATAAAGAGATAATTTATCAGTTCCCTTAAATATAATCATCACTGGTATCCCCCGGGATGATGTCTGAAGTCTGTCGCTCAACTTTGCACATCCTCATCTTCATCACCTGTCATCAGTGATCATAATATCCTGGTTGTGCTCATAATTCTGGCAGTCTGTGCTGCACAGACACAAGTCTGTACATGCCATGTACTTTCCTTTGTAGGAGCACCTGGCTCTTGAACAATCTGTATTACACTGACATCTAACCATCTCTATGGTGGACTCTGGTGCTTGGAGGACCTCGGTGGTTATGGGTTTGACGTGTCCATCTTTTCCTTGTCGAAGCTATTCTGCATGGGATCCGGGATCCTGTTGGGCTGTGGCTGCTTGTGTCCACACTCTAGCCTTCCTACGTTAGAGCACCAAATGTTGGAAGCAGTTTGTCGCCCTCTGCCATGTGTTTGCTGATGCCAGCGTAGTTCAGGGATGTTCTTAACTTGGGTGCACTTTGGCGAGTATGCTGTATATACAAACCTAGCTAAAGTGGACAGCAGGTTCTCTGTCACGTCAGTGGAAAGCGAAAGCATCTGCATGGCAGTGACTATCCCCTCATCTGCTTTAAGGTCCATCTGCAGACAGGATGCTTTGCCAATACGAGATAATCTTCCGATGTTGTCTGCCCCTATGAATGCGTGACATGCTAGCAAAGCCTTTGCTCGTGGTGTACCAAGAGCCAGCCATATTGGTTCCACTTTGACAATTCCAGACACCATGGAAACGGATGTATTTCTTATGAGGAGCTCATAATTGGCTATGGCTAGCCTAGTCGTGGCCGCCACATAGACATCAGCTTCTATCCAGGCATCATAAATGTCTGAGTTCTCTATAAAGGGTCCAAGAGCTCTCAGAGCAGCCATGACGACATGCAGTTCCCCTAGTCTTGGGACAACTGTGTGTTTCAAGTCAGGCCTGGCTTCTAGCAGCTGCACAACCTTCTCATACAGAGCCATGTAAAACGAAATGACAGTAGGGTGATCTTCACCAACTGCCAGTCTCCTCAGCCGACTTGCTTGCATGACGACAGTGAGTGAGTAGGGTTGACCACTCATGTGCCACCCCTGTGAGTAGTGGTAAAGCTCCACATTGAGTCAAAGGCCAGCCTATGGATAAGAGTGAGATGTAGCCTGCCCAGCAAGGAATTTTGCTGGAAGTTTCGCCTTCTTTCATCCTGGATACTTCTTTCTTCTTCAGTTCAGCATATCTCAGTTCATCATGCCGTAAATGTATTCATTAATGGACTTCCGCCAACAACCTGATCGTAGTGGTTCTGAGCGGATAATGCGGCTGGACAGCGTCGAACTGGTCGGATGATATACACCAAAGGATGTGATGCCGCAATGTCATTAATAGGTTTCCACAGATTATCTTGTTTACACGGACTGTCGCCGTGACCACAGGTGGTTTGTCACGTGTGATAGACCGATCTGAACAAACGTTGGCCAGAACTATGTCGCAGTTCCCGAACTACTTAAGAGGGTATACTTATTATCTTTAGTAAGTACAATTACTTAAATGTATGTTTGTTCGTCCGACAGTCTGACTATCCATATGCCCGTTTAACTGTAATACAGATGTTTGCATTTCGCAAAAAGCGAAGTCATACCTCATATCAATTGTGCGACAAGATCTTGCGAAAATATTTTTATTTGCGAGCGTGTGCAAGCAATAATTGGCTAATGGAATTTTTTTATTTTGCTACTATGCTTATCATTAGTTGAGCATAAGGGGTCAGGACACTGTTGGACTTCCTGCTTGGTTACGAAAAAAAGTGCAGTATATTTTTTAGAAATGATTTTTTACAATATTCACTTGCACTGACATAAGTGCATTTGAATAGTCAGATTTGTAGATGTGATTGTAGAAGCTGTTGACAGTAAAATGGTGCCTTTTTAGCTGATTTTACTAAGCGGAAGGGTATTTGGCAGCAATTTGGCTAGTTGACGCTTTAGCCGGATTACTGCCTGCATCCATTTGTAAATATTGACGGTTGTCATACATACAGGCATTTTGCAAGAGCTAGAAATAGTAGATTTTGACTAAACTCAAACAGCATGTCAATGAGATGATGATAACGGCAGGTGAGAAGTTTAATACATTTTCTAGGTCACGTTTTCTTATAATCACACAAAACGTTTACATGGTCGCCAATGAGAAAACTAACAGTGTGCTGACCCTATAAGTACGCAGCGAACGTTTCCCCATTAAACGCGCTGCACACGTGATCAACGAATCAACGACGTGATTAGTGCCGACATTTTCGCTGAAGAGGCGCACAGTAACTCTTAGCCAGGTTATATTAGGATACGCTTTTGTTGTACAGTGTTGGCAGCACTAATAATTTGCGTATATTCAATTCATCCATTTCAAACGCGATAAAGGTGGCCTGGAGAGAGCGGCAATGATGTGTGAGTTGTAAGAGGAAGATGAATAACGGAGGTAGAATGAAGGATGATTAGCCGCACCTGAGGTTATGGTGGTGTTTTCTTCATCTCTTTATATTACTAAGCCCTGTCGTAGTACCCAATTTCATACAGGCCGTGCGTGTGTGCGTGTGTGCGTGTGTGCGTGTGTGCGTGTGTGCGTGTGTGCGTGTGTGCGTGTGTGCGTGTGTGCGTGTGTGCGTGTGTGCGTGTGTGCGTGTGTGCGTGTGTGCGTGTGTGTGCGCGTGCGCGTGCGCGCGTGTCTGTGTGTGTGTAAATGACATTTGTTAATAAATAAATTTGAAACTTTTTCGCGTTAACGCAAGTTACGTAAATCGTTTGAAACTGAACATTATAAAACCAAACAACGAATCTATTTAGTAGATAAAAATACATAAAACAGTGGTCATAGTTATTAAAGTGTAGGGAAGCTAGATAGATGGGAGGGACGGATGGAAGAGATGGAAGGAAGAAAGAAGGAAGGAAAGAATGAAGAAAGAATGGGTAGAAAGGAAGGAAGGAATGAATGAAGGAAGGAAGGAAGGAAGGAAATAAGGAAGGAAGGCAGAAAGGACAGAAGGAAGGAAGGAAGGGAATAAGGAAGGAAGGAAGGAAGGAAGGAAAGAAGGAAAGAAGGAAGGAGGAGTATGTTGGTATATATGTCACATATTTGTCATTAGAAAAAAATGAATGCATTTGCCGAGCATCAGTTGTTAGATGAACTGCGATTGGTTCGCGATTAAAGATGACAGTCAGGGATGTACAAGAATTAAATGCTAGCGAAAAATTTCATTGGTTAGTGCTGCAAATGGGACATACATGGTTCTAATCCGTGCTTGCGCGAGTTGGCAGCCTGGGTGATAAAAACAAGGCACATCTGCTTCATGAGACTGTTATTTTCCGTTTGTCAGTAACTGTTGTTCCTTCCTCCAAATCGACCACACCCAGGAACTATATCTCCAACGAGCATTCAAGAAATTCTGCACACACATGCATTCGCCGTCTTGTTTATATAAACACAGCCCAATTACCGGACTTTAGAGCCCGCGCACACCGAAAGTCTTAGATGCCAGCTCAGGTTTCCACAGTTTACCTTGTTTACACGGACTGTCGCCGTGACCACAGGTGGTTTGTCACGTGTGATAGACCGATCTGAACAAACGTTGGCCAGAACTATGTCGCAGTTCCCGAACTACTTAAGAGGGTATACTTATTATCTTTAGTAAGTACAATTACTAAAATGTATGTTTGTTCGTCCGACAGTCTGACTATCCATATGCCCGTCTAACTGTCATACAGATGTTTGCATTTCGCAAAAAGCGAAGTCATACCTCATATCAATTGTGCGACAAGATCTTACGAAAATATTTTTATTTGCGAGCGTGTGCAAGCAATAATTGGCTAATGGATTTTTTTTATTTTGCTACTATGCTTATCATTAGTTGAGCATAAGGGGTCAGGACACTGTTGGACTTCCTGCTTGGTTACGAAAAAAAGTGCAGTATATTTTTTGGAAATTATTTTTTACAATATTCACTTGCACTGACATAAGTGCATTTGAATAGTCAGATTTGTAGATGTGATTGTAGAAGCTGTTGACAGTAAAATGGTGTCTTTTTAGCTGATTTTATTAAGCGGAAGGGTATTTGGCAGCAATTTGGCTAGTTGACGCTTTAGCCGGATTACTGCCTGCATCCATTTGTAAATATTGACGGTTGTCATACATACAGGCATTTTGCAAGAGCTAGAAATAGTAGATTTTAATTAAACACGACCAGCACGTCAATGAGATGATGATAACGGCAGGTGAGAAGTTTAATACATTTTCTAGGTCACGTTTTCTTATAATCACACAAAACGTTTACATGGTCGCCAATGAGAAAACTAACAGTGTGCTGACCCTATAAGTACGCAGCGAACGTTTCCCCATTAAACGCGCTGCACACGTGATCAACGAATCAACGACGTGATTAGTGCTGACATTTTCGCTGAAGAGGCGCACAGTAACTCTTAGCCAGGTGATATTAGGATACGCTTTTGTTGTACAGTGTTGGCAGCGCTAATAATTTGCGTATATTCAATTCATCCATTTCAAACGCGATAAAGGTGGCCTGGAGAGAGCGGCAATGATGTGTGAGTTGTAAGAGGAAGATGAATAACGGAGGTAGAATGAAGGATGATTAGCCGCACCTGAGGTTATGGTGGTGTTTTCTTCATCTCTTTATATTACTAAGCCCTGTCGTAGTACCCAATTTCATACAGGCCGTGCGTGTGTGCGTGTGTGCGTGTGTGCGTGTGTGCGTGTGTGCGTGTGTGCGTGTGTGCGTGTGTGCGTGTGTGCGTGTGTGCGTGTGTGCGTGTGTGTGCGCTTGCGCGCGTGTGTGCGCGTGTCTGTGTGTGTGTAAATGACATTTGTTAATAGATAAATTTGAAACTTTTTCGCGTTAACGCAAGTTACGTAAACCGTTTGAAACTGAACATTATAAAACCAAACAACGAATCTATTTAGTAAATAAAAATACATAAAACAGTGGTCACAGTTATTAAAGTGTAGGGAAGCTAGATATATGGGAGGGACGGATGGAAGAGATGGAAGGAAGGAAGAAGGAAGGAAAGAATGAAGAAAGAATGGGTAGAAAGGAAGGAAGGAATGAATGACGGAAGGAAGGAAGGAAGGAAATAAGGAAGGAAGGCAGAAAGGACGGAAGGACGGAAGGAAGGGAATAAGGAAGGAAGGGAATAAGGAAGGAAGGAAGGAAGGAAGGAAGGAAGGAAGGAAAGAAGGAAAGAAGGAAGGAGGAGTATGTTGGTATATATGTCACATATTTGTCATTAGAAAAAATGAATGCATTTGCTGAGCATCAGTTGTTAGATGAACTGCGATTGGTTCGCGATTAAAGATGACAGTCAGGGATGTACAAGAATTAAATGCTAGCGAATAATTTCATTGGTTAGTGCTGCAAATGGGACATACATGGTTAAAATCCGTGCTTGCGCGAGTTGGCAGCCTGGGTGATAAAAACAAGGCACATCTGCTTCATGAGACTGTTACTTTCCGTTTTGTCAGTAACTGTTGTTCCTTCCTCCAAACCGACCACACCCAGGAACTATATCTCCAACGGGCATTCAAGAAATTCTGCACACACATGCATTCGCCGTCTTGTTTATATAAACACAGCCCAATTACCGGACTTCAGAGCCCGCGCACACCGAAAGTCTTAGATGCCAGCTCTTGCTCACGCGATGTAGCGTGGGCCGCTGCACGCGGGCAGTTACAATTATGTAACGAAGCCCGCTCTGAAAGTTCGAAACGATAAGTCATCACCGTTTCGTTTAACTTAAAAGGAGGTAGTCTGTTCATAGTTTGTCATTTATTAATAAAAATTATGTCCTTAAGACTATACTAACTATGTTGAAGGTATACTGTCCGTCAAATTGTGTTTAGTAAGCCCGTAACAATGTTCGAAATTTGAAAGATATATCCCGGAGCATGTTCAAATGGTAAATAAAACATCCAGTTTCAAAACAACAGACGGTCTGAGTTAACAGCAATAACCTTTGATGTTCAACAATTTACAATTTCCCACGTTCTATACGGCAGACTTCTTGTTACAAATTACAACGCTGGCTAATCCAGGGAAGAGGAATATACTGGCTCCCTTTAACAGTTGTTCTCGTTCCTTGTACGAACTCAATATAACTATAAACATAATTCCTGTTCAGTAAATATATAATAGGCCTCGCACCGTCAATATTTGTATTAGTGTTTTGGAGAAAATGTTGCGTTATAAGCTATTTCGTATTTCCGAGTTTTATGACCCAAAACCCTAAATTCAACGGTTGTTAACACCCTTATGGCTTTGCCACTCCCAACGATCTTGATATTGTGTGAAATATAAAGCTTTCTACTATTCCACCATATAAATGGATTCCCGATATTAATTCCTAAAATAACATATAAATGGACCGACAACCATGTCGTTTCAGATGTCTTAGACACTAGCGAACGATGTTGATTCGTCGACACAGTTCACCGATCTACCGATTGAGGTGCCACTTTATGATTTTATGCTGTAAGCTCCACCTACTTTTAAACGGCGGCGAAACTGACATTCTCGAAGTCGGCGTAACGTCGCAGTCACGTATATCGACCAACCAACGCAAATCCTCAGTATCCGTTGGTTGGCATACTGTGGCGTCACGCCGACATCGAGAATATCGGTTTCGCTGCCATCAAAGTACGTAACTTTCGCCACTGTTAAAAAGTGGGTGGAGTTTATAACATGAAATCAAGAACTAGTGAAGTGGGCATGTGTAATCCTATACAAATGATCCCGGCAGCACCGTCATCAGAAAAGTAGTGTATGAGTACCCGAAGCCAACAGCGTTCCGAACCGTACAGAACACTGACAACATCATGATTATAGGTTCTCTATACCTTTATACTGAGTGTCACGTGATTGCGTCTAGGCGGCTGCACTTTGCAAGTGCTGTATAACATCGTGATTTATTATACGTTGTGGCTAACTGATATGCGTATTGTTTACCTGACGTGATTTTTGAATATACGTGGACTACAATTCGACGGACGATGTTATACAAGTGCGGCATATGTGTGAGTTTTAATGGTTTTATAACATTGCATTGCTGCATCCTCGCAAGCCAGGGCTGTTTGCCATGCAAAACTAGCCCTGGCTGATCCCCTACGCGAAGTGCGGAAGTTAGCTGAGTCAAACTAGTAATTAACTTCACCAGTCGCGACTGCTTCACCCGTGAGAAGCGCAAATACCCACCCCAAATTGAAGACGGGTAAACCACTTCCGGGAATCCCAATATGTAATGACCCGTTCGCCCATTAGCACGAGCAGCTGAACGATATTGTCTATTCGAATAATTGCTTCTACTTCCTAAACATTGCATGTAACATGTGCCACGGTTGGTGGAAATTAGTTATATTATGACCACCTGACCTGCCGACATCCACTGATCTAGTGAGCGATTTCATAGGCTGAGCTTAAATTCAGAGTATCGTAAAGCGATCAGCCAGGGGGTACTGCTGGTTGGCACTGACGTAATCATCAGCAGCGATCCCTGGCTCGCGAGGATGCATTGCAGAACTGGTGATTAGTTAGGCTTGACGACAACCAAAACCAGAGACACACCCAACCAGCCGGCAGATCGGCCGTCACGCTTCAGTGGCAGTGTCATTTGGCTGTATCTGGTCAAATATGACAGAATACGTCCAAGCCTTCTTCACCTACACTACTTGTCAACTGGCCCAACGCAGACATTCCACCCCGTCGCGCTTGGACGCCAGTACGTGGACAGTGTTATGTGAACTTGACATTGCTGCGAGACCTCCTACCAGCGCGGGTGCCGAGGCGGACGTAAACAACACCGAACACACACCGTGATCGGTCATCGACCACCCAAACACCATAACAACAACAACGAATTGAACATTATTTTGTGGAATTGGTGCTGATGGTAGAAATCTGATATGCGTTCAAACAAACAAATGGGACCTACCACCGATAATCAATACAAATATTCGCGGAGCGCTGTCTAGTAAACTGAACGAAATTAAAGTGATAAAAGACAACTAGGGGGTAGACGTTATAGCTATAACATAAACGTGGTGCACCAGCAACATACCAGACGGCCCGCTCTCGGTGTCCGGGTTCAATACCTACAGGAGAGACAGACAAGACCGGCCGCCAACACGGAGGTATTGCCTGCTATGTTCGAGACTCGAACTAAATCAACCCAAGCTAAAAACACTGTGGATAACAATACGCCCACCAAAGATGCCTCGTGACCACCCGCAAATGACAATTGGAACTATATATCATCCTCCCGGGTCAGACGATTGGGCAATGCTGAATCACACCGACCAGTCGCTAGATTACATACGCCGACACCACCAATATACAGGTATCGTCGTAATGAGCGACTTTAACAAAATGAAGGATTCTCACTTGAAATGAAATCACGACTTGAAACAGATTGTTGACCTACCAACAAGAGGAAATGCGATATTGGATAACATTTACACCAACGTACCCAACTTCTATCGTCGCCCTGTCATTACCGCGCCGATCGGCCTCTCAGATCATAAGGTAGTTGTTTGTAATATATTATATTATTATTTATGGGTATTTTGTGAATAGTTACCTGGGAATCTAGAGGATGCTAGAATAACAGAAGGCGTAAGCTTTCATACAACACCAAGATTTTCGGGATCGGAAGAGCTGTAAGGGTGTTAGCGACCGTTGAATTGAGTGGTTTTAGACCTGTTTTGAATTGTACATTTTTCACTCGTTTATCTATTTTTGAACAAACTTAAAACCGTCAAAATACTGATAATAATATATATATCAGCACATACATACGCACGCACGCACGCACGCACACACGCACGCACGCACGCACACACTCACGCGCGCGCACTCACTCACTCACTCACACACACACACACACACACACACACACACACACACACACACACACACACACACACACACACACACACACACACACACAAACACACATACAAACACACACAGAAACATACACACAAACACACACACACACACACACACACACACACACACACACACACACACACACACACACACACACACACACACACACACACACACACACACACACACACACACACACACACACACACACACACACACACACACACACACACACACACACACACACACACACACACACACACACACACACACACACACACACACACACACACACACACACAACACACATACAAACACACACAGAAACATACACACAAACACACACACACACACACACACACACACACACACACACACACACACACACACACACACACACACACACACACACACACACACACACACACACACACACACACACACACACACACACACACACACACACACACACACACACACACACACACACACACACACACACACACACACACACACACACACACATATACAAACACGCGCATACACGTGTGATGTTTGTTCTGATAGTATTGTACGAACCAGGACGTATATCTGCCATCGTGTTTGCGAACGTGATCCAGTCGTTTCTGCACGGTTTAGTAGTCTAAGTTGCGTAACGCTCCAGCTAGGGCCGGTTTCATAAAGCGTACTTAAAGTTACGCAATTACTTAGCGTCACGTGTTTGCGTAAACTCCTATGTTCGCTTATATTAAAACACGTAATTTACTAAGACAGTCATCTTGGCGTTAAGACCGTTCTTAGCTGCTTCATGAAACCGGCCCCAGGTGTTATACCAACACGATTATTAAAGCTGTTTGCCTACCTCGTCACGTACCCTACACACTGCTTTCACTTGAAGCGTGGGTGGTAAATACACATTTTGTGTTGTGTGCTTTCCCTGCTCTGGCAAACGCAACCGACACTGCCCTGGACGTGACTAAGCATTTATAAAAATACCAATAACCAGCGCCGGATTTAGGACTATGGGGACCCTGGGCTGTGATTGGTCGGGTATCGTAGCATAATAGTTCCCACTCCTTTCTACCTTCTACAATATAGACTTCACGCAAAAACACGACATTTGTGGAGCGCAGTAGCGCAGCGGCTAGAGCTTCGGACTCTCGACTGAGAAAACCCGGGTTCGAATCCTGTGCGGCGGTTTCGAATCTTGGGCAAGTTCGTTTACTCTACGTTGCTTCAGTTCACTCAGCTGTATGAATGAGTACTTGGCTATAGACAGTGATGAATATTTGTGTACGAATAATCTTTGCGTATTAATTGCAAGGCGGCTGAATGCTTCCCAGATAAGTCGACATGGTGTTCGATTGAACAGCTTGCCAGGGAGTGTAAGTGTAAAGCGCTTTTAGTCCAGTAGAAATTAACGATGACCCGGATATTTTGGTTAAAAACAATTTTTTGTTTTAAGGTGGCCATTAGGGTTTCCTGAACGTCCAAAAAAAAACCAACCAAAATAAATCCTGGGGAACTTTGTTTTTACCCCAATCCTTGTTTTGGGGTGTTTCGGTCCAATTTCAAAGTAACACTTTTTGTTTGCGTTTGTTAATAATATCTTTAACTGTTTCATTTATTGGTTAATATGTCTGTAATGATATGTATGCTGGTCTATTAAGCCACACATTAATTATGGAGTTTAATTAAGTAATTAAGTAAGTAAGTAATTAACCAATTAATTAATAATTAGTAATATATTTCTTATATAGCCCTCCGTCCCAACGTCGTTCTAGGATTTAATTAACATCTTAACTAAGATCATATGAATGCCACTTATACCCCAAACAGTGAATGGTATAGCATTCAAACTTCAATATAACTAGGCGAGATCATATATGTCCTACCTGTAATCTTCTAATACATCATTTATTAAACATCATTATCAGCATTGTCATCGTCGTCACTGTCGAGAGCTATACAAGAGTTGGGCCTTTTGAGTACTGTCCTTGACATATGTAGTGGACGCTAAACGCTTCTTAGAGCAGTTGCAACACACACACAAGTTATCTTGGCGCTTGCAAGAGCAACGGATCTCTTGTAGAAGATGTTCGGGTGCTGGATCTTTGTCTGTGATGACGGGCACTACTGAGTGTGTGTCACATTGGAAGTCATATTTCATTCTGACCAATACCGTCTTCATATTAACACAAGTAGAAACCTGTAGGTGCACTCTGAGTGAATGGAAGTAGCATGCTCAACTTGTCGGCGGCATTCTTTCAATGGCGACATACTTTAGTGAAATTATGTGCATGTATCGTAGGTCGTCGAGACTTAAATTTCAGTTGTATTTGGTGTAAAGCGAAACAATATACCGCTCCCCAGCTATTGTAATATCGGCGCTCGATGCAGTGTTACTGAAGAATATGGCAACGGATGTTCTCAGCTTTGTTGAAGATCCTAGAACTTTCAAGTGTTTAACGTTTCCAATGTAGATGGCTGACGTTGTGTCACAGCCAGACATTACGGAGCGTGTATAAATGGCAACCACTTACACATCTCCTTTCCGAGAGCATGTTGACCAGCGCTGATACTGATTAGTCTTTGCTTGGTTTGCATGTAAATAGTTGACTCTCAGGCGCGTGGTAAAGCAGGATTACAAGCAGATCATATACGTTCTCGTGGGATTCTGCAACTTCTAGGATACACTTCGCAATTGTGGTATCCGAATCTCCTTCATCGCCAGCGTGACGCATCTCGATAACTTCTTTAGCAGGTAAGTAGAGAATTGATTAATGAGTTGCTGTTTGTTGTGCTTGTTTGAAAGAAAACTACTTTTGTTTGAAGGCAATGGAGTGTTACATCCATCCAACACATGAGCGGAAAGGATTTTGCCCAATTTGCGTCGCTTCTGTTCGGGTTCCTTGGTCGTGAGCACTTCATAGTTGTCGAACAATACGAACCAGGCCCTATCGTGTGATGCCAAGTGTAGAACATACATCACATAAGATGAACACACTTCACGAAAGGTACCTGTCTTTGGCCAGGGTATATGATGCAGAACGGTACATTCATCCACAACTGTGGTTTTGGCGTCAATTTCATCATTGCAGACAACATGGGGATCAAGGGTAGCAATGCACGAAACTAACACAGACTTCACTGGCCTTAGCATTGTGCCATTGTCGTGGAATAAAGCTCCGTCGAAGACTTGCGCCCTTATTTTTCATCTTTCAGTTTGACAGTTTTCCTCTTAACTGCGTATGTTTTCACTTGGTCTGACTTCCTGAGAACGATGTCTCCGTACTTTTGATCTGTGATCGTCTGGTGGATTTTCATTCCAATATCCACAGCTTGGTCTACATTGACTCTCTCATCAGCTATGACCCCAGTAGCAACATTTTGCAGGTGCTCGTCATTGTCGATGGAAAATGGGTTGTGATTTCCCAGAAAGGTCAGGAATTTGGCCAGATCAATGCTCTCCTGTTTGATGCGGTAGTGAGTTTGATAATCATGTACTGGAAATGATGAAGACTACAACATTTATAAAGAAGCACTTAATCAAGCTACAGCTGAAATTAGAAATTCAAAGAGAAGCTATGAAAAAAAATTAGCTAGTAATATAAAACATGACAGTAAGAGTTTTTATGCGTATATTCGAAGCAAACAGAAAGTTCAGGATAAGGTCGGTCCTCTAGAAGATAGTGCTGGAAATACAATATCAGAGGGATTCTTAATGGCAGAAGACCTGAATGAGTATTTTAGTTCAGTGTTTACCAGGGAAGATATTAGTTCACTGCCAGTACCAGAGGCTAAGTTCAAGGGGGCAGATTCAGACTATTTAGGACAGTTAGTTGTAACCTCGGAAATGGTAGCTAAGAAAATAAGGGCTATGAAGGATAATAAATCACCTGGAGTGGACGGGATTCCGCCCAAACTACTATTGGAAATTGTAGAACAAATTAGCGCACCGCTTGCAACAGTTTTAAATTTGTCATTAGAAGAGGGAGTGGTTCCTTTAGAATGGAAAGAGGCAAACATTATACCGTTATTTAAAAAAGGTTCGAGAAACAAGTCAGAGAACTATAGACCAGTGAGTTTAACATCAGTGATTTGCAAATTATTAGAAAGACTAATTAAAGATCACATGGTGGATTTTCTTGTTAAACATAACTTGATAAACCCATCTCAACATGGGTTTTTAAAAGCGAGGTCATGCTTAACAAATATGTTATGTTTTTTGGAAGACATCACTAGGTGGGTAGATGAGGGATCACCAGTAGATATCATCTATTTAGATTTTCAAAAAGCTTTCGACAAAGTACCACATCAAAGATTACTCCTTAAGCTAAAGGCCCATGGCATAGGAAATGGTATAATAAACTGGATAGAAAAATGGCTGAATGACAGAAGACAACGTGTAGTAGTTGATGGGGAGGCTTCAAACTGGAAATCGGTATTGAGTGGGGTACCACAGGGATCAGTACTAGGACCTATATTATACTTAATATATATCAACGATTTGGACGATGATATAACAAGCAAGGTGTTAAAATTTGCGGATGATACAAAAGTGTTTAGAAGGATTAAAAGTGATGGAGACAGACAGCATTTACAAGATGATCTTGATAGGTTGATCAAATGGTCTGAAAAGTGGCAAATGCTGTTCAATTTCGGGAAATGTAAATGCCTCCACACAGGTCTTGGGAATGAAGAGGTAAAATATAAAATGGGGGGTACTGTTCTAAGTACTACTGTAAAAGAAAAGGACTCACATAGAAGTGTTTAAAATATTGAATGGTTATGAAAATATTGATAGAAAATTTTTTTTCTCAGTTAAGAAAGATAGAAGGACCAGAGGACATGAAGCTACATTAGTAAAGGAGCAGTGTAGATTAGATATAAGAAAGTTCTCATTCTCACAAAGGACTGTAAATGAATGGAACAGATTATCTCCTGATTGTGTTGGTGCTAGTAGCGTGAATATGTTTAAAAATAAAATCGACACACACCTTAAAAAGGCGGGATACATGTAGATAAAAAGTATTGGACTCTCGATAAGCCAAAAGGCTTCCTTGTCCACCTGCCATCCAGAGTAATTTTCTGGATGGCAATCTTGTTAAAATCATAACCTCTCGAGGTCGTACGAGTTGGCATACATTCTGATGCAACAACCTGGGTTGTTGCCTGATATGATTCAGTCACATTTTTAGGTAGTGTAAGTCTTTCCACATTTTCCATGGACATAACGATCACCTGCATTAAGCCACCACCACCTTCTTGACAAATGATACATTGTTCCAAATCAGTGACCCATTCCTGAAAAAGATGCATGACTATTTTCTAGGCAATCTTCATAATATGACTACGTGTACTATAATTATAGCCTATTTTATAGGTAATATGTTCAACAACAGTTGCTAACTTTACACAATTACTCAAACAGAGATTTCGGATTTAAAAAGCTATCTTATTATAACTATGAATTTGTCACTAACAAATCAACGAAGATCTACCGTTACGCCTCAGCTACAGAATTATGAACAATGCCGTGCTTGGCTTTCCATACTACACATTTTTTAATCGCTGAAGCACAAATGCATAATGATCCATAAAATCATTACATAAATTTATTATAACTATTTTAACAACCTGTAAGCAAGTAATTAAGACAACAGCTGTTATTTATTTTTATTAGAATATAGATCCGGTTTGTTCTATAGGCCTATGTGATATTATGGCTCGTGTTTGTATTTTAAAACATTGGCTTTCGATACACAATGGTAATATCTTGTGGCAAACACTTGATTTCTTATATTAACGAGTTAATGGATATATAAAATACAAATCAACATCCTAACTTGCCGGCCAGTGGAAAACTAATTTGCATCTATGTATGGACAGCCAATAAAGAGAAAATGTTACAAAAAGCGACTAACCGGGTGCGTATATTGTTCATGAAAAAATCGAGGTTCCCCAGGGTTGGTTTTTGTTGTTTTATTTCTGGAAATTCAGGAAACACTACTGGTCATCGTAAAGCAAAAATTGGCTTTTTAACCAAAATGTCCGGGTTTAATAAAAAATGTGCTGATTTCTACTGGACTATTTGAGCAGTCCTGAGGACTGAATATTGCGCTATATAAGAACTTATTTTTTACGTCTAAAACCGTTTCGACCCCAAAGAAATGTACCGACAAGCGTTTTATGGAGGCTCCATAGAATATATTGGGGGGGGGGGGGGGGGGCTGCATGGACAACCGTAAATCCGGCACTGTCAATAATTACGATTCTAGTAAAATCTCCGCAGATTTTCACGAATTCACATTACAACACAATAATGTCAGATTTTCCTGTAATCATTTGTAGGCCTACTACTGGCATTGTTTCGGGCGATTATCGTAGTGACATAACATAAGCCATCCGCACAAATGTGTGCACAGTGAACAAATTCACGATGATGCTAGGAGCCGCATCATTGATTAATTAATTTATGAAGTTCAACGTTCTAGAATCAGACAATGCACCTACAAAATGATGGTACAATATAATATATAAGCACTAATTCAAATCACGAAACTCGATCTTGTCCCGCAACAGAGATACTGATTTAAAGAGAGTCAGTTGCAGCTCTGATTTTTCGGCAGCAGATAAAAGTTAGCGGTTCAAACTAAGCGGCGATAAATTAATGGTGTAAAACAAGTGATAAACTAATACTTCATGACATCACCCACGCGGTCTTTATCCGCAACATAAGTATGATCAATGTAAACCAAAAACCGCGAGAGCCTTTTGAGCTTGTGACTTGAGGCGGATGCTGTACAGACATGATTCGTGAATTGCATGTCCGCGGATGTGTCTAACACTGGCTGTAATTCCAGAGTAACACCATAAGAGAAACTAAAAACGACCTTTCGGATGTTGTGCTTTTCAGCTGCAACGCGCAGGACGAAGCTTGTTTGGAATATCACAGGTGTCGTCTGCGCTGATGGAGTATAATTACATTTGAGACGTGATCATCAGCTGGATCGACTCTGCGATTATACGAATACAGCTGTACATTTATTAATTTCAGGTAAACACATAGATTGGTACATACGCACTGTCCCATCGGTGGCATCCTAGGATCCGTCTAATATAATAGGCAACTTTACGTTTTAAATAGTTGCCCATGTTAAATTTTATCCTTAATTAGGAACAATAAATTGTACAAAATATGGATGAAACTAATTTGGTTTAACACCAATGGAATTGTTATTAAATTGTTGATACTATTGGACTTTGGCGTTATGGAAATGAGTTCGTTCTCTATTGCGTTGTTGGCAACTGGCAGCATCGACGATCATTCGGCCGATAGTCTCTGACATGCATATGCAACCACGTGAACATATGCTATCTGATAGAAATTCACACGGGAACGCAGTGACATCCAAATGTATTTACTAAAAGATACTAACTTATGTATCCATTAATAACATGTTAGTGGCGTAGTGACTCGGAGGGGGGGCAGCTTGCCCATCAAACGGATAACGTCATATCATATCATATCATATCAAAAATCTGCGCATCTGTTCGTCAGTTGTGATAATTACAATTGGACCATGGACCTGTTTCATTATTCGTATCATGGGTGTCATAAATCACTTTTTGGCCTGAATCTGCGCGTCGCGCTACAAATTCTGATCACGATCGATGTGAACGCTCGTTAATTGCGACTGACCATAGGGTAATCTCAGAAGATAGCTTAACTTAAATTAATTATAAATCTTACTCTCTTGTCCGAATTAAAACGTAATTAGACAATACGTGGTGTGTCACGTTATGTGTCCCAAACATTCATTGTTTATATTTCTACTAACGTTTTTCCTACGTGTCCGGGCTTGTGCTCAAATGTCCATCAACGTTCAACTGGTATGCTACGCCAGACGATAATTTGTTATATCCTCAATTGAATTATTTGCTTTCGTATAGATCTATTCCACGAAGAATAGAAGTTATAGTATATTCCAGCTGCATTCACTACGGAAACGTCATTCGCATCTTTTCTAAGCCCGTCCGCAATCTGGAGCGGCCTCCATAAACACACTACGGCGCCCATTGCACGTAATCTGAGAATTATTGGTTATAATGTTACTAATGCTCACAAGTGATCTGGATTTATAACATGTTTCATGAACTCGACTACGCGAGTACGCATATAACTGTGCCAACCTTTGCGTGATCTACATATAGAAACTACCGACAGAAGGAACTATTTCCTGGCAGTTTCGAGCTAGTCATGCGCTGATGTATGATAATATGGCCAATACATAAGCGGTTTACGAGTAATCAATAGAAACTTAAACTTTGACCAAATTACACCCGACCAGAGGTTGAATATTACACGTATACATAGTACATATTTTGTACACTACATACATAATATGCATACACGCATGCATACATACATACATACATACATACATACACACACACACACACACACACACACACACACACACACACACACACACACACACACACACACACACACACACACACACACACACACACACACACACACACACACACACACACACACACACACACACACACACACACACACACACACACACACACACACACACACACACACACACACACACACACACACACACACACACATATATATATATATAATATTATACTTATACCTGCATATAGCATTAAGTACAATGCAATAATGCAGCATTAAAAAGTGCCTATAAATCCATTAATACATAGACGTTAAAAAACAATGAAAAACGATATGCGGTTGATGCAAATGAACGCAATTCGAGAAAACTCTACTGGTGTTGACTAGGGAGACAGTGGAAAGAAAACGAAACACTGGCTGGCTAACCGAAGTCATTTGCCGTACTCTACCATCGCGAGACCATACGTCCTTTGTCTCAAAGTACTCGACAGGACAACAAGATACCTTTAATAAACGTCGTGCTCGTACCGATATGAATTTGATGTGTACTTCTATTTATAGAATGAAACTGTGGTACACCACCCCGCAGCATCATTTAATGCAGAAGCATGCGCGGATATTTAAACAACCTACAAGTTAGATCTTATTTCTAAATATTTGGTCAAACAAAATACATACAATAAACATTAAATTGAAATTTTTTGTTGTTAGATGTTGTATAATATGTAACTATGTTGTTTCGGTCGAATCACTTATACATATTACTCGTTTGTTCACCCACTACCTTTTCAAACACTAGATCGTTAATGTACACCTGCAATTTACACATTGCAAATTGTGTTTGATACTACTGTAATTCGTACAGTTGGTCAGCGCCAGCTTTAGGATTGTGCAGACCCATAGACAGTGGTTGACCGGTCATTCTATCACAGTAGTTCTCATTCCGCCCTACCCATCTTCCCGTGCCATGGTTGTGCTGAAATGCACCACTGACACGCTTATCAAATATCAACTTTTACCGGAAGTGTTCTCTGCCTATGCCATTACATTTATCATCTTTGATAATTCAGTTCAATACCAAATCATTGATCCAGGTCGTCTTTGAGAAAGTCAATCAGTGCAACATGTGTAAAATGTTGGTTATCTTCGAGCTTAGTTGCTGGTTCGGTTGAATCACACAATTAGCTTAGACACCCATTAGTTTGTCACTTGTCTCGGTACCACGTAGATGCACAACGATGATACAATAAACGCCCCCCATATGAACTATTTTGAGGCCTGGAAATTGCCCAGTCTTCCCTGTCCTAAATCCGGCTTGTTGGAAATGAATTACTGATGATTATTAATATCACGAACCCAACTCGTCCGCCACAAGAGATATGTCCTTTGAAGACTAAGCATGTCTTAACAAGGATATAAGCTGTCATTTAGCTCTGCACATTAGGTCATATACACTGAACTACTGTGTGTGCTATTATTTATAACACAAGGTACACTAGATAGCTATCACTCGGAGACCACGTTAATGTCGGTCCCGTCTCAATTTGGGACGTAAAAGAACCACTGAGGACGACAAGCACCCTGGCAGTGACCACCCTCAGTGCCAGCATAGAAAGGTCGGCTTGGCGATAATGTTCTGAAAAAGGCTGGCTAGTTGAATGAGACCTCGTAAGATCATAACATTGTAACCACAATATATACAGACTAGTCAGTTAATAGAACGTTGCCGAGTGCTGGAAACTAGGAAATCATTCGTAAGCGCCTTTCATTACAGCGCAATTTGATTAACTGGAAAACCCCTGATAAGTTGAATAGTGAGTTAAGTTGCGCCAGCTTTCATCTTGTTGCAATCTTAATATAAGTAGGCCTCATACATCAGTGACGAAGATACATGGGCCAATGTTCCAAAACGTGTACGTATGGGATTTTCCAGATTAAAAAATAAATGTATGATTCTAAACAATTAAGTTATATTTTCTTATTGTACATATAAAGACGCATATTTTCTGTAAATAGTTAAATGTAATATGAGTTAGTTTTGTTATGACAGCTGTGTTGTGAAGTCAACCTTGATTTCAATCGCATGTCCAACGTCATCGATGAAAAATTACTATACTACAAACAATTTTGAGCATTAAAAAAAAAAAATTACAAAATCTTTTCGTGTCATCTAGAATATATGCCATTGAATAAGAATTTAAAGGTATAAGATAACATTTGACTTGGAAACATTTTGTTCCCGTCATGGATACATTGGTGATAATTTTAGCTCTGTGCTGTTTCATGGAATGGTCTATTTTAAATTACTGCAGCTCTTTCAGACACGTGTTTGGAAGTATAACTGAAACATAATCAGTAACAGTGATAAGTTATCTTTGACTCTGTTAACTTTCAAATGTGTCCGGGGATTGGAACTAGGCAAAGTGTGAGCTAAGAAATGAACATACCTTGATGACGCTGGACACGCAATATAGTTGTTTTTAGATAATGCCATTATTCTTCATCGAAAACAAATAAAATGTTTAGGAAAACGTATCAAAACAATATTTTACCATGCAACTGTGCAGGTCTGGAGTTTGTATTGGTTTTTTTTTTATATTTCACTTCTTTAAATGATTCTTCATTCATAATTATTCACGTATGTTGTTTAATAACCTGATCCGCAACATGGTTGACGGTTAGTCAATGTACGCCAAACTATTGTATCGATGCTGGTGTTTATAAAACATTGACCAAGCATGATATTAACGACACAAAATCAAAAAATAACACTCCAAAATAGGCCACACGTGACTGCTAACAAGTGATGACGCTGGCCACTTTGCGATGACGCTGGACACGGGTTGGGCAGAACTGACTCAAAGAACACTGGTTTTCTTTGCAACTGAATACACATAATTTACGTGGATGCCTTTTTCAAGGGATCTAGGCATGCTCGTGCAACGTTTCCGATTTTATATGGAGCTAGGCCTATTACATATCACCGTTTATATATATATATACAATATATATATATATATATATATATATATATATATATATAAATCATATCCTGCGTGTTTTGTCAGCCAATACCGAACACTGATGTTAGTGTACGCTTCAAAAGCAATAACATCTCCTTATGTAACATACAACAAAATATTCCTTTGAAACTAAGATCCAACAGACTGGCTGATATGCTAACAAGTCCGGACGGGATGTGTAAACACGCGTATCAAGAAGAGTTTAAATAGATGATCACTTGAACTGTTTGGAAGCAACCACAGTAATGTTGCCGAGTAGCGACAAATGGACATTGTCCTGCCAGATGGCAAGTACAAAAACTGGACACAGCAAGTACCTGAGGAGTTTCTGACAAGGTATTTCTACCTACAAACCCTTCACTGAGGATATGGTTATATTGCGTGAGCATGTGACACGTGTGACAACTCAATGTCAACGGATTCACAAACTACATGTCTGTTTCTTCAACTACATCCATTCTAACTGCAGACGACCGATCGCAGCGTCTTAACGATCATGCTCTCTTTCGTCTGACTTATCTACAAATGACGTCCAAAGAACAGTGTCCGTTTTGTTTTGACGGGACTAGTTTACAATGTTAACAAAAATGCTGCATGCAAGGGCAGGGTGGGCCTTTCTCATTTCATGCTTTTAAGGGCTTGGTACGTCATTCGTCAGAAGACCGTTTGTATAGCGTAAGCATACTAGCATTTGGTGGAACGTCCAGTTTGTTCGTGCTATATAATTTTTTTAATCTCCTGCTCCTTCTACCAGATTGCAAGTAGTGCAACATAATTGTTTCTTCAAGGCCTATGCATGTTGTCGCAGCTTCTCCACCTCCTTCCCCAAAGCAGTGATATACGTATAGGTAGATTATATTGTTCCTTGGAATATGCAGATGATGTAATAACACAATTTGTTGCGCTGGCTCATAATCCTTGTGGCATTTGTGGATGTATTTGTAATACATTATTTCTTCATAATTACATTTTACATGACGATAGAACTAATAGCTGTGAATGCAAGATGTAAGTACTTATTGCATAATTTATGAAGGGTAAGCCGTGTAGCACAATGTCCTTCAAGTTACGGCCAATAAATGCATTGGCGTCGGAACGTGAAGAACGTTCGGGGGATGAGGCTCACCAAAAAACTACAATTGCATCCGCTTGAAGCTTACGAAAAACCTCAAATTGCACCCCGTTTGAGGCTCACAAAAAACTCCTGTTGACCTCCTTTGGGTTTCTCCAAAACTCTTCAATTGCACCCCGATTGAGACTCTCCAAAACATCTAACTCTACCCGCTAGGCTCTCTCCAAACACCTCAAAATCCACTCCTTCCCATTGAATTGGAGCTCACCAATTGCTCAAACTGCAGTCGCTTTGACACTCACCAAAACAACAAAATGCACCATTTTCCCAAATATTGGGCGCTATTCCTATATCGAGCCCCCCATGAAAATAATGGGACTCACCCCTCAACTCTCCCCCCAAGTTTCGACGCCTTAAAAATAGTATGTGGTAGTTTTGTAATGTAAATGTAATGACTATTTGTTACAGTTATTAGTACTATTGCATGCAGGAACACACCTTCCCATAACTGCGTGTGCAGCGTCATCCCATGTACAGCGTCATCGCCAAGTGTGATGTCTATGTTTCTCCAAACATATTTATCAAGTTCGCGCAAATTATATTCTATTGATATGGTAGCTTTGTTATCTTCTTTTCCGAATGTAAACTGCGAGCTCCTACATAAATTAAGTTAGTCATAAAAACGTTAACGTTTTGACAGGAACTAGCGAATGACCATGTCACCATAATTTGTTTGCAAACATTAAATTCCTTATAAAACTATCTATGTATTCATTTATAGGAAGGGCAACATGTTCCTTTACACATCAAAACCGTAAATTAGGGTACCGGTTCTAATTATTGCACCGATATATATTTTGGTCAATTTGCGTGTATAGCATCATCAAGCAGCTTAGACATCTGGGGGTCATGCAGGTCAGTTTATTCGCAAATCACCTTCATTATTTATGCTTATTGATGTGTCCACATATAATTTATACGAACAATATCGCTGTAAATACTATTGCGTTTTTTTATTTACCGTATTCACGTTCGTTTCTGGTACAATTTCATCAAAACTGTTTAAACATCGGTCCATTGCTCACAAAATAAGTCGTCTTAGAGTCGGAAAAGCTATTTTGTCTGCATGGAGTAGTCAGCCTCTGATGCATTCCCATTTTAATTCCTCTGAATCGAGGTATACATGCGCTCTGAGCGGTGTTTTTAAGTTTTCGCAATGATGACGGTGGACACGCGATGACGCTGGACACGCCACCATTTCGGTTTTTCCTTCTTTGACCAAAAAAAATCGTCAATATTGGAGGGGCCATCGATGGAATTAAAACAGGGTGGTAGCTGGTAGGCATGAGAAAGTTAAAACGGTGTATGACGTCGATGACGCTGGACACGCACATAAAGCGCCACCCTACATTAAAAAATCTTAATGTGCTATATTTACATCAAATTTAGATTCAGTCCCATAATTTTCTTTCAGGATTCCTTCGTTAACTTTATAAGAATATAATACATGTCGAAATAGCCAGCAATAGCAATGGTAAATTAACATAGTGCACCAATCTAAACGCACCAATCTAAACCGATGACGCTGGACCTTTAAAACGTGGTCATCATTAAAAACACATTGTGATGTTTTTATTTCTCGTTTTGTAATCATGATTTTGTTTCTGTACACTGGCAAGATATACCCAATTTGCAACTTTGGAACTATAGCACTTATGTTTTATGGTAGCGCTTCCAAATTTGGAAACGTCAATTGGACATGCCATTTTGGCCGTTTTTGGCTCCTTACGTCCACCTTTTGCCATTTTACAAATTAAAAGGGTGGGACAATTATATATGTCCTGAAGGATCTTACTTAGTCCAATCTTTCGTGAAATGTTCGAAAGTCTGACTTTATAATTCACGGTGTGAGAGACAAAAGACATGAGTTTTACCAATTGTACAATTTAGGGACATTGGCCCACATACAAGAGAAGTTGTGCAGTAACTAGGCAATTTATAACGTAGATTCGATTGTCTAATTTCGTAAAAACTCACGTCATTGCTTCAACTTTTTTGACTATTAGTCGGGCAGCCAACAGGCCTGTTTAGGCTTAAGTCTTAAGTGTCGTTTCTCCATACAGCCCCTTCTGGGGTTAACGTAGGAGTTGTGCAGTGCGCATTGCGAAGGGTGCGTGAAACTTAATTTGAAAAATAATTAAACAAAAGTAAAACATATCATTGCGTAAACCAAATGCAATAACTTGTCTGTCTGTATCCATATATGTAAGGCGGGCTGGAGCGACAAGGTGGATGGTACTCAGAGCTTGTTGAAATGGGTGTTTATTATTTCTAGGGGGAGTAGATTCCAAGCTCTTATAACTCTAGGAAAGAATGAGTATGCATATGCATTTATGCGTGCATGCATTTGTATGTATTTGTTGGGATCGCTGTTTCGTGTACGGGAACATGGAATTTTAAGATGTTATGGTAGGGTAATGTTCAGGAGGTTGTGTGTTATTTTGTAGAAGAAGGTAAGTTGGTGTTGTAATCGTCTTCTTTCTAGTGTCTGCCAACCACGTTTGTTTATGAGGCCGGTTACGCTTGTTATGCGGCGGTGATCATTTAGAGTAAATCTAGCTGCGCTTCTTTGAATTTTTCGAGGTTATCAATGTTATTTTGTATATAGGGATTCCAGGATACAGCTCCGTACTAGGCTGAACCTAGAAATCGAGTATGAACTTTGTTTTTTGACGGATTATCGACAACAAGGGGCACCTTGGCACGCGTAAGCATTTTTTAAATTTGCATAAATCGGAAGAGGAACCGGACTTCAACTCACAAGAAAAAAGGTGACATATCAAACCGTCGGTCATCACAGATTTTAGAATTTGCCGTCGACATTGTGTTTTTGACAAGCGTGGAAATCTCGTGTGCTATTGGTTTGAAGGTCAATTCTAGACAGGCCGAGTGTATGGCCTAAATCCACCATGAAAACATTAACATTGTGACAAGAGAAGTAACGAGTTTTGGAAAACATCGAAGAATTTAAATATCTCGGCCCCTGGGTCAGCTCTACCTATCAGGATCAAGAAGTTAGTAGCGTGGAAAGCCTGTAGCCAATAGCAATATGGCAATTTGAATCACGCATGATCAGTAGTGGCTGCATGCTCACTGCAACATTGGAGTATGTGCTCATGTACTGTTGCGATTCTTGGATGTTAACAAAGACACTACAGAAACTAGATGGGTGCTACACAAAAATTTTCCGATCCATATTCAATATCACCTGCAAAGACCATCCAACAAATGTACACAAGAATATGAACACATTTACCAAGTAGATTCAAGAAAGGATGCTTAAAGTTTCAGGACATTGACGCAGACACGAAGATGAAATGACATCCAAGACCACCAGTTGACAACCAGCGCATGGAAGAACAAGTAAACAGTATGTTTCATAAACATAAAGTATATGATATCTAAATGCAACTGAACAGGAAAAACTAACATGATAACATTATAAGGCATAGCATAAAAGTAAAAGACATAGTGTATGTCACACGAGGGTGTTGTAATGCTGGAAGCCGAGGTATTTAAGATATTTGACCTTCTCCAAAATGGTTCCCAGGCCAGTATGGTCCGGAACGGTACATATGCTGCATCATGGGCAACACCTAGGACAATCTTCGGTGATGTTCCTCCCAAATAATTGACCTTGATCCCAGGTATTCATCCTTTATCGATTCTACACTTAAGTTTATGTCGCAATGCAATATCATGTCACTCCAGTCATCTCGTTAGACCAGCCCTAATATTGAAAAGCCTTGACAATTATCCGATAACACTCACAACCAGATGGCAGTGATCTCACGCGCATGGTCCTCAGGCTTGTAGGGTTTCGTTATACAAAGCCGGCATACCTTCAAATAACGTTTAATCTGCCACAAACAAAAGACCAGAAATTTAAAGAGGAATACCATGTGGTGAGGCGCAGTGGCATATATTGGGCAGTACTGTCTATAGGTCTCATCATTGAGCAAGTGCTGATTAGAACTGTGAAGACGCATGGGTGCCTAACACGAGGAAAAGCAATGACAGAGACCCCTCACTCTCCAACATTGCCAATGGACTGACGATTCGGGAATCAGTCAATGTTGAAAGAGCAACTGATGTTAGCGAACATATTATAGGGTCCATGATTGGTAAATCTGTATAAGAATTCTTCTTCTGGAAAGGTGACCAATCGGAGACATTTGACTCACGGTCTGTAATAAAAATCAAAGTCGAATCGGTGATGGTAGACTGACAGTTGATGTATACTGCGTCATGCTGAAATGACGCAGTCGAGCAGGCCTCAAGAAAGAGCAGAACATGGTTCATCTAGCAATCTAAGGAGGTTTTTGGTCAGGATGTGTGTGCTCATATACTCTTTATTGGTGCAATTCTTCTCACCTGTTTGGATTGGGAATGGGTTTGGATGTAAAGAAGAGTAAGAGCGATGCCCTATTCTACCAGCAGGCAGAGGCATTATTCAGTCTTCAGTGGCGAAAAAGGACACCATTGCGACAGGAGAAAAGGTACTGTTGTAATTATATGGTGTGCAAAAAAGAAGGACTGGATACATTAAGATATTTTTGTGATTGGTTTCTAAGAGCACATCACATGTGGAACCACAAACACTACCCCAACAGCTACCGGTACCATGGCCTGTGTCAAATAGCACTAATATGAGATGATGGAATGGGAAGGTACGTGCAGCGTAATACATCCACAAACATAAAGCGAGAAGAGTGAGGGTGGCACATGGTGGATGGAAGATGTCTGCCATTACAGACTGACCAGCCTGTAGCACCACCAGAACTACTGGATATCATATGTTGTATTGAAAAGAAAGATTGTACTATTATGAGGTGCAAATGTCGAAAATATGGCCTGCTTTGCACTGCCGTGTATACAGAATGCCTCGGTACTAACTGTTCCAACTCACAAATGCCAGATTTCACAGGTGATTGTGGTGTGCTTGGTGGATCTGTGTATTAAGAGTAATATGCAACATTGCACGCACTGAACTTAAGTTCCGCAAGGTAAAGTGTTGATATTTGGAGGCCACATTGAATTTATGCAAATGAGCTATTCACATAATCACATCTTGATGTATGCCAAATGAACCCTGCGTCGCAAACCCTTTCTTGGAACTTAAACGTACTTAAATATGTCATCTGACAGCAAAGATATGGTAAAATAAAATTTTAACTTATGGCGGCTATTGGATCTATGCTAATTTTGCATATTTGTCATGCAGCGGTTTCTTAGGACTTTTAACATGGTGTTCTGGAGACCTCATAGAAAACCACTGTTCCCCAAAAATTGTGCGTGTATAGTGTGTGCTTGTGTGTGTTTATGTGCGTGTGTTTGTTTGTATGTGTGCGTGTGTGCGTGCGTGCGTGTGTGTGTGTCAACGGGCATGAGCGTGATTTGTTCCCATTCATTTAATCAGTCTATGTTTCAGTTATTGATCCCAAAATTAATTTAGTTCACAGACACATGTAATTACTTCTATATAGGTTTTAATTTTAATTCTTTGCTGACAAAATATATCAACGTTATCTGCATAATTAGCTGAAATAGAGACAACTGCGGCAATATTCATCATATTGGTGATTGCACCAATTCTTCAGTTGTTTCAATATTTAATTTTGTATTTTCCTGCGACCCGAAACAAAGAGTTTGGACAAATGCAGACCACTCAATTCTTCAGTATCCAAGTGCAAGTACAAGTTGTTGAAAACAGTATTAGTTCGTTATCGTACAATATCTTTCCCATGAACTGTTGTCACCTTTATTTTGATCGTTGTGTAGTCGGTAGCTGGTAAATGATTTGATGCTTCCTGATGTAACAACTGTAGCAGATATGTCGATGAATCGCTGTTTGTTGACCTTCGTCAGATTCTGCTGATTCCGGTGCTACATAAACTATGTTTCACGATCTGTCTTTCGCGAATCGATCTTCATCTATTGCCATCATCGACAATGCCCTTTTTACCGGCCAGCAGAGTCGCGGCGACTACGCCCTCGATATCCGCCACAAAGTGACTGAGTAGGGTTGAGTGAAAAATGGTAATATTCTCCAGAGCGAGAAGGTCACTGTTTGCTTTCGTCCCGCCGCCCGTAGCACACGTCACTTTTTTAATTTGCACATCATGACTTAGTGCATACACGGCAGCTGTCTTTACGTTCTCGTATATAAAAGTAACGCCGTACTACATCAGCTCGAAAGGTGTTGCTACAACGATACTGTATGCAAACGATCTGACCGTAGTAGCGGAGAACAAACCGGGATTGCAAGAATCCCTGAAGACATCCTGGCGAGCTACGTCAATGACCAGGCCTACGTCAGTGTCAATACTGACACTTCGACGTATCACAACTGGGATCTATCGCTGAGCTAATGAATGAAATTTCGGCGTTTTGTGATTTATATTAATTACCATTAATATGTATTACCACTCGCCGCTGGATAACGGATAATGACGTGCATTTTCTATATTTTCTGATTGATATATTTAGGTGGTTCTTGGAATCGCTGCACAGTGACGACAACAACAACAAAGTGGGGCGATGCCCAGCTGATTCAGCGAACTTCCGTATATGACTTGACCCGCGCTCTCCTCCTGGATGTCACACCCCTCCATTTCGTCATGTCTCTGCTGTTAGTAGCGGGAGTCCAGTGTCGTGTATAGCGTGGAATAAATGCCATGGGTAATATTATAGTCAACTACCACCCTGGGCTTGTGACGGGTCAAGAAGTATCACCTGTGGAAAAGAGGGATCGGAAGGGAAGGAGCCTAATCAAAGCTGCTTTGGGGGAGGTGGCCGGCATTGCGGAATCGTTCTCGAGGACAGATTTTCGGAGGTAGAAATGCGGTGGAGGAATCATGCGGGTGCAAAGCTACAGGTGAAGATAGAAAGGGGTGCGACAGACACAGCGAGAACACACCACAGTTTGAAAAGGAAAGACTTGTGATCGTAACGTCAGTGTTGGACTTTCAAAACGTTCAATCATGATTATACCACTTTCACGAAGATTGTTTTGATATTGTATCAAACCTTATATTGAAATAATTTTTAAAATTAATATAAAAACGCGGAACCCTGTGTACACATAATAATGCATTATTATTAATGATTTGAGAACAATTGAGAAGACTACGGTTATGTTTAAAACAGTGTTTTTAACTATGTTGGATACATTCCAGTAGGCCTAGTTTTCAAAAGATAGGCCTAAGTGTTTTGAAATTACTACATTACTTCGGTAGATTATAAACTACATGTGCAAGAGAAGGTGGCGTTGACAAAGTATAAACACCAAAAGAAACTGAACGTTTGAGAGAATAATTAGGTTCGGAAAAAATAATGCGGATAAAAAAGAGCAAACGTGTGGACAAAAGGAGGATGGGTGATATGAGGAAAGATGTTGGGCACGCAGTTGATCTCAACGGGAAGAATAGGTTACAGCCAAATGTAAGGGCAGGTACTTCGGTGCAGATGGATGCGGTCCGACTGCCGAGTAGGCCCAGTGCGGATGCGATGAACCATCGAGGCCGCAGGAAGTTGGGACGATTGAGTTACGCAGGATGTCAGAAACACGGAGTACGATGACTGACTGAGTGTGTGTGCGTGTGTGTGTGTACGCGTGCGTGTGTGCGTACGCGTGTTGGTTTATTATATATATATATTATATATATATATATATATATATATATATATATTAAGTGCACACACATTGTGTTCAAATATCTCTAACCAATCCTATTGTTTACATTATGAGCGGTAACCAACACAAACTTTCAACGTAAATCGTTAGCAGTTTTATATCCGTTCTGTGTAGCAGTGTCGGTTTTAAGGCAGTGCAGACAGGGCAATGGGACAGGACCCTCCACAATAAAATTTTATGGGGCTTCCACACAACGCGTTTTGGGTAATTTCTTTGGAGCCGAAACATCTTAGACGTAACTTGAATGCTTCAATATGACGCAAATTGATGTTCTAAATAAACAAAAGTCGTATTTAGCAGTGCAGTCCCTATTGTAAAGGTAGGGAGGAGTGAGAATTATTATGATACGATACACGGTTAATCACTGCCCAGGGATCTCCACAGTCCTAAATCCGGCGCTGGTGTGTCGGCACCCATTGTCAAATATTTCGAAAGACAAAGTTTACGCATCTGGAAGCGATAACATCTCTTAAATTCCTGCTATGAAAATTGGATACACCCGTCGTAGACAGCTGTCGGGGATGTCATCTCGTCTGTTCTGTGTTTCTGTCTTCGCAACAGAGATCGCTGCCTGCATCTATCCGATTAACTTTTGTGAACAAAGATATACAATATAGAAGTTGTTATTCAACTCTACACAGGGTACAGATAAAATGTCATGGAATTATATGCACACATAGGAGAGATGTTAGTCTTTATACGCGTATCGTCCTCACTTATTTAAAAACAGCAAACAAGAACAATGCAAACAAATCAAAACCCCATTGCGAAGTGAGATGAAATGGCCGCGTGATGTGTGCATGTGACTCGTCGAAGCGTCATTCACCAGCAATGCCGACTCCAGATTGATACCACACAGACGAGACAAGCGGTACCGTTGATGTATCGCTGAACACCGCTGTACTTAACACATTACCCACCTAGTCGCATACGTATGTGGCTACCAGAAACCCAGCGAGTGTCTCCGCCGACGCCGCTGCCGCCGCCGCAGCCGCAGCCGCCCTCACCAACGCCGTCACCAACGCGTCGTTACCACCGCCGTCACCACCGCCGTCACCACCACCGACATCGATATGGTGGTCACCAACCACGGTATTGTTTCCACACCGTAGCGCGCCTTTGCAGTGGAGAGTCGACAGACGGTCGCAGCTCTGTGACGCCGACGCTGATGACAGTCTCGCTCTATGAGATAATGACCCCGGCCGTCCAGTAGCTCCCACCGTATGTGTCCGTCGCGGCTTCTCATGGCAGGACAGTCAGTCTCGAACCAACGCAACTGACCAGCGAGTCAGCTCGTTCGTGTGGTCAACACAGGAAGCAGGTGTCGACGTAGGCACGTCCGGTGACTGCTTGTCCACCGCGGGCAGGGACGGAATGAGAGCTATCCAAGTAGACGTGCCTTTACAGGTTGTGCTGCTCTTTGCAGGTAGGTCTTGTGTGTCGACGCTGGACATTTACTGCCAAATCAAATACGGTATTGACCTGTCGCTATTACCAGCAGACCGGTGTGTTGTTGGTAGGACAAGACAGATGGGTGTAACATCCAAGAGGACAGCGATGGCCTATGCGTTGACGGCGAGTAACTCAATTACTTTGCGGCAGTAAAGGATACTTTCCACGCCACTTCGTTACTGTTTTAGTTGACTTTGACTTGCAATTGTTTCGCTGCACTCATATCTAGTAGCAGTAGTAGTGTATCTAGATGCGCGCATAGATTGTCTGTATCAACCAATTTTCCTAACTGCGCATTCTTTGAAGCGTTATTTTGGGGCGGAGTAGCGTAGTGTTTTGAACACCGGACTCTCAACTGAGACACGTCGAAACTTTGTTCAATCAGCTGTGTAAATAATCACATGACAAGAGACGGAGATTGCTATGTGTTCGCGCAGTAATTACAACATGACTTAATGTTTTCTATATAAACTGACTTGGTTTTGGAAAGAACAGGTCTCCCAGGGGTGAGCGGATATAAGGACAGTATCGCGCATTATCTTAATTTATATATACCTTTTTTGTTACCTTTATCCGGTTACTTCGGTGACGGTTTTGTTCAGTTACTAATACCGAGTTCACACAGCCAGACATTGGGCGACTTAAATTTAGACCAGTTTATGACATGTAATTGTTCGCAACGCAACGCGTCCTTCAACACAACGTAGGTTTGTTTTTCCCTTACACTATATATTATTATTCTGTCCATCATCTGTAATAGTAAGTTTATAACGATTTCCTTAACGTTTTCCAAAATTGTCGATACTTAATGGTTTTTACCAGCTTTAAGGTCCGTAATGGATATTAGAAGGACGTTAATTGATTGTTCACAGCGTTACGCGTGTTTTTGAGATTGTTCAAAGATGCGTAATCTGTCCGCCAATCAGTGTTGAATGTTTCAGGTAGCCTACGTTGTAAAAACTGCTCAAATTTACAAACACTTCGAGAAACCGTCTTCTGCGTTTAAGTGTAGAGGTTTATGTAGCGCTAACCGGAGGATGGGCATTTTTGTTAGTGCTGATAATAATAATAATGTCCGTTTTGTAGCGTTGCTGAAAGCTGCACAGAGGTTATGAAAATGTCTGATGTGCCAGGATGTTTTGGTGAAAATAGTCTGAGCAGTCACGCGGGAGTTAGGCATATTATATAAACATGCATTAGTTCAGAAAATTTACATATACTTGTTTTCACGATTCCAATCCATGTGTAATACTGATATAGACCTATGTGCAATATACTGCAATTCAACACAACGGCTTTGTTGTAGTAGTGCTGTTTGTAAATGTTTGCTGAAAAAGCTGAACGAAGTTAACGACGTCGATAACGACCTGCAATAACGACGTATTGACCAGGGGCACAACTGGACACTATTGCAGTAGGCAAAGGCTTGTTACGCTCGCGAACACAAATGAACGATTATGAAACTTGGTGGATTTGTTAATTGAACCGTACCAATTCGATGTGCTCCTCAATTGTTCCGATTTCAGTCTCATTCCTTATGTATATATGTCCGTACGTCCGAAAGTACGTATACATGTATGTGTGTATGTTTGCATGTATATATATATATATGTATGTATGTATGTATGTGGATGTACGTATGTTTCTTATGTATGAATGTATGTCAATTTACGTATGTTTCTTATATATGAATGTACGTATTGTATATATAGGTATGTATGTATATATGTATGAAAATAAATACTGTCAGTCTGTCTGTATGTATGTATGTATGTATGTATGTATGTATGTATGTATGTATGCATTTGTGTGTATGTATGTATGTATGTATGTATGATTGCATATATATGCGTGTGTGTGTGGTGTTTTGTTGTGCGTGTTTGTATGCGCGTACGTGCACGCGGGCGTGTGTGTGCATGTGTGCGCGCGTTTGTTCGTGTATGTGTACACATGTCTTATGATGATGTTAGCGCGTTCACCTGCATACTAACCACGACCTGCTGCTCTAGTTATTTAAGACATGCCAGATGATTCAGTAGGAACGATAGGCATTCGTTTGTGTCACTCTGACGGGCCCGTATCAGCGTGAATCATCAGCAACAAATCTACACGGTTCCGCTAAGCTCATCAACGACTGTATGCTAACCATGCAAGAGATGCGGTTTGTACCTGCCATCTCAGGAAACTGATACTAATATATCAGCAGTTACCTATCTCGTAAATCTACATCACCACCTATGAGATGATTCAGTCATCAATACGTGTTGAAAACCGACATTTCAAAACACACATGCTTTTGTTTTGTAGACGATGTAAGGATATTTATAACTTAGCAAGTCGGGGAAAACGCACATAATTCTACAGTAATTAACGTTTCAGAACGAGTCTACACAAGGTTGGTCGAAAATTACTCAGACATATTTTAAACATGGCCGACGTACATGTACATACATGTGTTCAACGTTTCAAGCAAGGGAAATATTGTGTTGTTACTCCTCTCCTCTTTGTACCTGAAATCAGAGGTGATGGTGGCCTGGTACTGATCTTTCTGTTTCTTCTCACCTTCCGTCACATGTACTTTTCAGACCCGTCTCTGCCCCGCCCATTATGCCCCGGGACGACAAAATAAGCGACACACATAATTATTTGTGTGCACATACGATTAAAAAAATCGAAGCAAAATCATAGGCGTCGGTAATGGAGAGTTTGGCGGGTAGAGCCCCTCAATATTTAGAGTGGGTTGAGGCTCAGACCCCAATAATTTGTTAATTTTGTAGATGTTTTCGGAATTGCAACATCGTTTACTATAGTTGTTGATTGTATGTGTTTACATACCCGACCTCATCATATCCGCTGCAAAATACGTGTAAAATAATTGTCGTATTCGAGTAAATAATTAAAGTACTCGTGCCAACCACAATGCGTGCACCCATAGTATTGTTTCCTTTGTGCATTCACGGTGCGTAACAGTTAATATAACACAGTTATTTCTCATCACTCCGGCGAGCTAGCCATGAATCCACGGATCACTGTGCAAAAAGAACACGTAATTCATCGTTGTCGTCTCTATTTCGGCCGCCTCGTTTACCAGTCACGTCGCCTGAATACCAAGTAGCAGCGAATCATGCCGCAGACCACTCACGCAGCTACCGCTAGAGAAACACTACCTACTATTTCTCACTCAAGGAAACGTCCTTGCCTAAACGATACCAAAAATAGAGGAATTACATACGTATGCTTGCCGATATATCTACCTAGACAGTGCGTCCATGACACTTACTTCATTATCAGAGCAAGTGTATGGAAGCAGACTATGAGTTTTGTTGATGGATACCATTGGCTATGCAAGTCCGCAATATTCTTCCATATCCATGTGTGGGATCGTTTACGTTCCGTATCATTCATATCACACCAAAATTTATAGTATTTCTTCCGAACAACATAAGCAGATTGGGAAGGATAAAAGTGTTCAAGTTTTGACACAACAGTATGTGGCCTCGAAACCTGGTCTTTTCAACAAACACACCATCGTTGTACAGCTGGCTCCACAGAAATAAACAATTAAGCCTGGTCTTTTCAACAAACACACCATCGTTGTACAGCTGGCTCCACAGAAATAAACAATTAAGCCTGGTCTTTTCAACAAACACACCATCGTTGTACAGCTGGCTCCACAGAAATAAAGAATTAAGCCTGGTCTTTTCAACAAACACACCATCGTTGTACAGCTGGCTCCACAGAAATAAACAATTAAGCCTGGTCTTTTCAACAAACACACCATCGTTGTACAGCTGGCTCCACAGAAATAAACAATTAAGCCTGGTCTTTTCAACAAACACACCATCGTTGTACAGCTGGCTCCACATAAATAAACAATTAAGCCTGGTCTTTTCAACAAACACACCATCGTTGTACAGCTGGCTCCACAGAAATAAACAATTAAGCCCGCAACACACTGGTTGATTTTTCG
This sequence comes from Escarpia spicata, assembly GCA_963995525.1. Lineage (NCBI taxonomy): Eukaryota > Metazoa > Annelida > Polychaeta > Sabellida > Siboglinidae > Escarpia > Escarpia spicata. The sequence continues at coordinate 21,315,562 of OZ023210.1, forward strand.
ACGTCCGACAAATAATCTTCATTTTGTCGGCCAGTGTGCTGCGAATTCCGACAAGATCGGCGCTTGCCGAATAATATCTAACAGTACTAGATCTCAGGACGTCTTGACGGGGCTTGTCTGCTGCGGACCTCGAAAAATTGTCGGAGCTCGCGCGATTAGCGATCAATAGTAAACGTGCACGTGTACATGCACACGTCATTGTAAACTTGGAACCCCCCAGTGTCGCAGCCACGATGCCAAGCAAAATTTTGAAGTCCAAGCAGTGTACTACAGAAAAGTCACTCCATGGGAGTCCTATCAATGCATGTTGGCTTTACTTTGGCTTTACGGTGAGTAATCTACTGACTACTGCAAGAGTCGTGAAAGCGAAACCTTGGCAGGAACACTCTGCAGAAATGGGTATGTCTAGCATGATTGTTATTATTAACAATAGCCAACATTGACAGTGGCAACAGCATCTGATCTGTGTCTTCGTACGTGCAAATTCAATTCATTCACTTTATAAATATTTGAGCCCAATATGTAGGTCCTTACTGGTACAGTTGAACCGCCTAACATCGTGCAACTTAACTTGTCGCGACAAAATATCGGCTAGTGCGCTGCGAGCCGACGGCCCGACAAATGTAACCGCGATGAAAATCTGCAGTCGCCCGACGAAAAATCGGCTAGCGTGCTGCGGGCTTAAGTCTAAGTAAATGACTTGAAACACCAGTCGGTGACAATCAACCGCTGACACCGTCTGTAGGCCAGTAGACATGCCACTTGCAGAGGACGATTGCTTATCAATTAGACACATGTTGCGAGACGCATGCTTGTATTTTTCGCCCATTTGGATTATCCGTCGACAGCAATCTCATATGTGACCATGTTGAGTTCCAAACAGCGTAGAAGGCTGCTTTTGTTTAACCAAGTGAAACGCCCAATGCCGCTAGATGCACGGAAACTGTATTTCTCAGGTATGGTGCAACCGTTGGTTGACAACAGGTGCGACACGTTTTGCTGTCGAACTTTCATAAGATGATGACGCAGTAGGCACGTGCAATTTTGTATGTGAAAGACCGGCGACATGTTTCACAAGTGACACTGTTTCATGATGTAGTATGTTTGCCAATTGATGTTCGCAAACGTTATTTCACTGCTATAATAATGTATACATGCCAACTTGTTTTGAAATCCGGGAGATTCATTAGCGGTTCCCGTGTCGCGCTGTCTTGTCGCGCTGTCTTTGACCTTGACATCGGCAGACGGGGAGTAGCGTACTGTTGGAGATTTTTCGCCGAAAATTCAGCGGTTCAGTACGTCTCCCGTGGTGTCGCGCTGTCTTGATGACGAAGGGATGGGGTGCTGTTGCAGATTTTCAGAGAAAATCCGGGAGTTTGCTGTATTCCGGGAGACCGGGATATATACCAAAAATCCGGGAGATTCCCGGATTTTACGGGTGAGACTGCAGGTATAGATATCATGCACGGGCAAGCCCCAGCTTACCTTACATATGTATTCATACAAAACAGTTGTGCACACGATCATCACATCCGCGGCTGCACAAATATTCATGTTCAAAACTACAACCTGCCCATAGACCAGCGCACATTTGCTTATAGGAGTGCGAAACTATGGGAAACTATTTCGGAACGTAAACAAAATACGAACAATGTAGAGAGCTTTAAAAGGTTCACCGGATAATACAGAAGAAGATGCCACGGACCAAACTATCCTAGGTGAAGGACAACACTGATTCCAAACCCGGGTAAACCCAGTTCGATAGTCTAGTAAGGCAGTTGGTCTAGGAGAAGGAAACTCTGATTCCAAACCCGGGTAGACCGAACCCGTTAGCCTTGGAGGCAGTCGGTCTAGGAGAAGGAAACTCTGATTACAAACCTTGCCTTACAGGTTGTGGTTCATCGGAACCAAAGGCTAGGCCCACCGCCTATAACTGTGGTTGGCATCAGGAAGGGCATCCCGCCACAAAAATCATGCCAAATCCAAAAATGATGATGATGATTCAGCGAGCCTCGGATGCATTTAGGGCGTACCCTGTAAGCGACGCGCAGAGGACTCGCCTGACCTCTGTGAAAAGTGGACAAGGGCTACCGGGCCTTGGGCGGTCCCAGTTAAAGAGGTTAGTCCGGATGAGAGTGGGGACGTTGAATGTGGGGACAATGACTGGACGAGGAAGGGAGTTGGCGGATCTGATGGAGAGGAGGAGGGTGGGAGTGCTGTGTGTGCAGGAAACTCGGTGGAAGGGGGACAAAGCGAGAGAGTTGGAAGGAAACTGCAAGTTGCTATATAGTTGAACAGATGATCGAGGGCGAAATGGGGTGTGGATAGTGCTACACAAAGAACTTAAGGATAGCCTAGTGAGTGTGAGCAGAAGGAACGATCGATTGATGAGTGTCAAGCTGGGCTTAGGTGAGACGGTGGTTAACATCATATGCGCGTACGCCCCTCAAGTGGGCTATGAAGAGGAGGAGAAGGAAACCTTCTGGAGACAGATGGATCAAGAGCTCAGGTCGATACCAGAGGGAGAAAGGGTGATTGTAGGCGGAGACCTAAACGGTCACGTGGGAATGAGTAGAGATGAGATTGAGAGGATACACGGTGACTGGGGAGTGGGAGAGAGGAACGAGGAAGGCGAAAGGGTAGTAGGCTTTGCGATGGCATTTTATTTGGCGATAAGGAATACTTTCTTCGAGAAGAGAGCGAGCCAGTTGGTGACCTACAGGAGTGGAGGAAGAGAAAGTCAAATAGACTTCCTAATGTGTAGAAGATCCCATCTGAAAGAAGCTAAGAACTGCAAGGTCATAAACGGGGAAAGTGTGGCGGCACAACACAAAGTACTGGTGATGGACTGGGAGATTAAGTGTTACCAAAAGCTGTATAAATTTGCACGTAGGAGTGTGTGTATGACTGAGTGACGGCCCATTGAAAATCACGATGCAACACGTGAAAAAGTCACCATTGTATTTGTTTAATTACAAGCGTAGGCCCAGTGCAAGCGTGTGTAAGAGTCAGCTGCTAACTGAATGCTTAATAATAATAATACTAACAATAACAATAATGTAACGAGCAGTATCTGTCCACGATCATTCTATTATTGCACAACTGCAATTTTACATCAGTGTCCTTCAACAGAATATCACCAGCAAATGTGACTGTCTTGTATATTGCGCAAATACAATGACGTCAAGTCGGTGCGACCGGATACAAAAACATATTCATTATGTTGAAAAACAACTTCGATTCGTGGTATGTTAATATTATGTAAGTAATTGCACAATGTGCGTTACTGATACTGACGGATATATATATATATATATATGTTAATGACATTTGCGGTTATTTTGAAGCTATAATCATGATCCTAATCATGCGTCAGTTCACGGTACGCTATCTCAATATTGCGACGGAACATATGATAGAAACATGCTATATAATCTAGGATTTATAGTGTTTTTCTTTGATTTCGTGATATGATGTCGCTATGTAGTGGCTTTATAATTAAAACGCAGAGCAAAATACACATTGCAATGTAGGCCGCTTCATGGTAGGATTGATCTATATCGTGCATGGTGTCGTGAGTACCTTGATATTTCACGGTTCGTACGAACATTCGTGACATGATTGATGTCATTGTTGTTGTAGTTAGAATTATAAGTCCAAACAAATACTGTTTGCAGTAAATGATGAGATAGTGAGTGAACGTTGTTTATGTCAAACGAGCAAATATAGTCGCTATGTATCATTATGTAATTGAAAACAGTATCATAGTAACGGGACGCTAGTGACCAGTTAGGCCCTACTTCGTAATTTAATGGGGTATTGAAACACATCCGTTTCATACCATATAGTTGAATATGTACAACATAAGTATGCATTGGTGCTGACAGAAACCTACCCATTTATGAGACGAGCTGAAAAACTGGTTTTATTCGATGCTTAAACAGGCAAACTAGAACACGGGGTATCGCCATCGTTTTTTTCGATACAAGTTCCAAGCGAGTGGTTTGAATCGCGCCTATCAATCAATGGGGATTTTCGATTTTTTTTCGATTTTTTTCATAAATATACATTTCTGGACGAAAACAAAGATGTGGAGCCTTATGGTAGTTCTTGTACAGTCTTGTTTGTAGACAAAACCATGTTGACGAAGAATCGACCAGACAACAAACTACTAAATACGATGGTGTCGTGATGTAATTCTCGTCGCCTGTGGGTGTTACACAGTAGATGTGTCCCTATCGGTGCAACCTGCAATGCTGTTTTACCTCTTTTGACGAGAATCTTGTTGTCGACCTTCTCTAGCCATCGTGCCACAGACATCTGTTGACATTTGTATTCTATGACGTTACAAAGCAGAGATAGCGTAATCGTATTCTGTAATCGTACCCATTGTAATCGTGGGCAACGTTTTGAGTAATCGTATTCGTACTCGATTACATTGATCAAAAAAGCCATGCACTCATAATCGTACTCAATTACATTGCCAAAGTAATCGTAATCATGATTACTTATTATGATTACAATTTTTGTTCATACTTGCAATGCAAGCAGATATATTAGACAGATAGAAATGGCTGTATCATATGTGATCTAATAAATGTAATAGTAATTGGGCTTTACTGTACTGTATTGTTTGAACTGTTAATATGATGTGAATGACTGGTCATGGTTCCTATCTCCCGACTGACTGGTTAGCTGCTAAATCCCTGTCTATTATATCTAAGGGTAAACCTGTCTAAGTCCACCATTGTATTCTGTGTTTGACCTATCTGATATATAGCATATTTGAATCTGACCCTCTGTATTTGAAAATGTATTAATGTAATGTATTTGATCATGTGTATTTGTATTTGACGTTTTAAAAAGAGGGTATTTGAAATTCTAAAATGCAACATATTTGTATTTGATTATGAAACCGTATTTGTCCCAAATCCTGCTTCTCTAAGCACACAGTTGTGTGTGTGTATGTGCGTGTGTCCGCGCGCGCGCGTGCGTGCGTGCGTGCGCGTGTGTGTGTGTGGAGGTCATAGCTCGCCTGCTACCCCAAAACAATGCAGTGGAGTAATTGGCTTGCTACACCTTTCATTGAGCAGTTTTATCTGAAGCCATGAATTTATGATCCTATGATCCCACGGATCTTTTCACATTGTTTCGCCAATGGCTCAGTCGCTGTATGCACAGTAGCTGAGATTGGAGCTAGGACCACTAAACCAGCAGTTCAACAGGGCAAATTGATGTTTCACTACAAATGCTTCAGACTTAAGAAGTGGAGCTCATTTCAATTCCAACTGTCTATGCGACATATTGTGATCTGCTATCTGTCTGGTAAAGATATCTGTCAAGATACGAGTATTAGTAAAAGTATGGCATCGCCTGTCAAGTCGTCCGCTGCGTAAATTCATTCTGAGATGCCAGAATGTACTGTCGTCTTTAAAACCAAGTGCAAATACTGTGCTATATATATATATATATATATATATATATATATATATATTAGCAACCGACAAGACCACCTCCAACCTCCAGGTATGTAAATTGTATGATATTGTATATGTACCATATGGCAGTTGGTGATTTGGGCAGTTATGCATACACCACACGTAAGCTGATCATTTGGGCACTTACATTTGGCATTCAAAAAATTTATGGAAATGGAATGTAACATGGAAAACACTGATCACTGCAATGTATCTTATGTACTTAAGTAATAACTTAATCCTAAGCCAGATAATGACATATTGTTTTTATATATTTTGGTACACATCATTCTTTATGAATGAACTGTTGCAATTACATCTTTTTGTGAGACCATTATAAAAATGTGTATGTTTATATGGGTGTTGGTTTTAAATTTAATGCCATTGCCATGTAAGTATGTTTCTATGTATATCATTGATTTTTCCTGTGATGCATGTAGGAAATTCAGGCCTGGGGTAATAGTAATATGTAACAGTAACAATTACAAATATTCATATGTATGTAATAGTAACAGGTTGAACAAAACACAATGTATTTGTAATAGAAAACAATGTAATAGTAATTTGCCTAGATATGACTTGAGCCAGACTCGAAGATTTATGATTACCGGTCCTGGGAATTATAGCCCTTGGTAGCAGATCTGGAACAAAGGGAATGCTGAACTCTGGACATTGACAAAGGCTAATTAACTCCCTCGGCAAACACTAATTCTGGTCTCTGCCCTCTCTGGTGGTCAATTAGCACTGGACAATCTTTCTTAGTGGTTGCATGCACACACTTGGGTATATAACTAGTATTAACTAGGGAAGGTGTCAGACAGAGTTCACTTGTTATAGACGTGTTTTAAGAAATATTAACACAGAACCACCTACTCTGTGTTGTGCTCAACTTGGCATGGCTCTCCTTTTTTGTAAAGTAATAATAATAATATTGTAATATAGATATTAAAAGTATCTGCTTTCTGTTGCAGTTCATTGGGATCACTGCCCACTTCATCAGTGACTGGAAACTACAGACTGCTGTGCTAGCTTGCAAGCGCTTCACAGGTAGACACACAGCTGACAGTATCATTGCCCGGTATGAGGAGGTGGTAAATGAGTTCCACGTAGCCAACAAAGTCACCCACATTGTATCAGACAACCCATTAAACATGGTGAAGGCATTTAAACTCCCAGGCTACAACTCCGACAACCATATTGACAGTGACGACACTACGGATACTGAGGACAATGACATAGAGTTGGATGATGACATGTCCAGGGATGTGTTTGTCTACCTCCACAACATGATGGTTGTTTTGCTCACACTACTCAGCTTGTCGTGAAGGATGGGATGAAGGCAGATAGTGCTCTACGTAGTGTGATCAACAAAGCTTCCAATATTGCTCGTAAGTCAACAGTCAGCACAGAACTGCTGGAAGGCCACCGCAAGTTGCAGGCAGCCAACGTAATTAGATGGAACTCCGAGATCGACATGATACGGTCTGTACTGCGGATCCCTCTGGAGAAGTTGGACCAACTAGACACTGTGCACAAGCTGACACACCATGACAGGATTCTGCTAGGAGAACTTTGTGAAATCCTTGCTCCCTATGAAGCAACAACATACTGTACACAGGCTGACAAAGTAGTGACAGCCAGCTTAGTCATACTTAGTGTGCGTGGACTAATGTCTCAGCTGGCACAAGTCAAAGCAAAATATGACTGTAAGATGGTAGAATCACTGAATAAGTCCATTGAGCACAGTCTGTTTGTCTATAAGGAACATGCATCCTTCCAGCTGGCTGCCACAATCGACCCCCGCTTTAAGTTGGCCTGGTGCAAGGATACGTGCGATGCACAGAAACAGAGGACATATCTCCTTGCTGCAGCAAACATACTGGCTCCTCCTCCAGCATCATCTGCTCAATCCCAGGCAGAAGTATCATCTGCCTTTTCTCCACCAGCCAAACGGTGCAAGCTGTTCGGCTTCATGGGAGTCCAGGAGGCCATACCATCATCCACTTCAAGCACAGCCGAGGAGATCGAAACATATTTGTTCCAACCATATGTTGCTAAGAACGAAGACCCAATTGAATACTGGCATACAAGATCAGTCAGTCTGCCCATCCTGTCCCAGCTGTCTCAGAAGTACCTGGCAATTCCTGCTACCTCAGCACATGTAGAGAGCCTTTTTAGCATCGCAGGAAAAGTCTCTAGACCAGACCGCTGCCGCCTGACTGATTCAAAGTTTGAGGCACTGATGTTCATCAGATGCAACGAGAATTTCATTTGATTGTCATTCACAGTCCCCAAATTATCAGAGCCACCACCAATTCCAAAATGATGATTGGTGAAGTCAATGAGCTCCACTCATCAACTAAGGCATCCTACCAACATTTGTGAACATTTATTAGCGTGTCTTGTGAAAGTTGTGTAAGACTGTGACAAAACTGTTGTGGCGAAAGATGATAAAAACGCTAAGAGCCTAATATGTGAGATATCTACTGAAGTGCTTTTCCGTCTACCATGATGGTTAACCATGTGATTATTCTCTGTTTCATATTAATAATAAAGCTATATAAAACTCTTTGACTGATTTATTCTTTCATATTGTGATATGCCTAATATGCCTAAAACAGTTTTCATTATGTCAATTAATAATAAAAAAACCTTGATAGCAATAATCAGTTCTGAATTCAAAGAAGGTCGAATACATGATAGAAACAGCATTTGCGTAGTCTTTAAAGTAATCATGATTGTAATCAGGATTACATGCTAAAGTAATCGTAATTGTAACAAATTATATTTGTTTTCTGAGTAATCATACTCGTAATCGTACTCATACATCTTCATAGTAATCTTAATCGATTGCATTTTTATTGTAATCACCCCATCTCTGTCACCAAGTCATCTTGGAACAGAGCGTTGTGACCAGAAATAGAAACGAGGAAGTGCGCAATTATGGCAATTACATGTACCTTTTCAATGTTAATCATGTCATTGTGGAAACCCCTGCAGTCAAATGATAACTCCACAGTTGTGAGGTGCGCATGGGTTTAAACAAATGCGATGAACAAAGAAATGTATAAATTAATGTTTAATGATTGTGGAAATGCTAACAGCGTGAATATGTATAAAATGAAAATCTACAACTATTTCAGAATGGCGGGTTTCACATAATATTATATTAACAATTCTGGAATATCGATAAGACAAAGGCTACTGTGTCCATTCTCCATGCAGGATTTCTGCTTTTGTTAAGTGGAAACCTCTATCGGATAGTTTTCTGCGGTTGACAGTTTCTTTCAGTATTTTACGTACGTGTTGGTACATTGTGCAGTGTATGTATTTATACTGACAAGGGCAAGAGTTCACAAAAAGAACAAAGTGTAGCTTTAGAAGAAGGGGCTATATATGTTGAACATGAAAAAGTGGACTTATCCGTTCTGACAGAGAACGATAACTGAACAATAGAAGAAGAAATTGTGTTGATAAGTAAAATAATATCTAGTTGAACGAATTACTTTAAATGGAAATTTGGCTAAGCCTTATTATTTCCACCTCACATCCATCTTTTAACATCTTTCAGTTTAAACACTTTCATCGTTATTTTAAACGTGATTCTGTGGAACAACAATAAATAATCAAATTGGGTAAACTACATCTTGTTAAATCTTAACATAGTGGCAATGGCTATTAGAAATTCAGTATCACATCCTTGGACAACACTAATCAACAAAGCTGTTTTTAATAATAAAATATTAACCTTGATAAAGTGCGTTAGTTCATCTATAGTCCCGAAATAGCATAATTGATGTGGCTAAGCTACCTGGCATGCATGTGTCATGCGACGATCCGTAATTAGTATTAATCTACCCGTCACAGTTACATGACATTATACGGCTCGTTTTTTGCTACTCGCAATGTTCAATTCTGATGCAATTATTTTAGTAGCTAAACTATGCAAATATATATATTACATTATTGTGTAGTACAATTTTAGTGCTATATCTACACATTAATATTATGCATAACTCTATTATCATGGTTTCAAAAAAAGAGTAGTGTGTTTGAATATTTTGCCAGTTGCAATGATCAATTTTATTGCAGTGCGTTAATCGTTTTAACAACCTCACTTATGATTTATACGCACTTCCTGCTGAGTCAAGAGTTCCACTTGTGGGAAAAGAGTTCGGTTTGAGGAAAATTAGCTCCGTATATAACACAAAAACTGGACTGATATGCGGACATAGGTCTTTGCGCTGGTACATTATAATGGAACTGTACGTTGTAACAACATTGCATCTGCTCATAATAACTTTCTAACAACTGTTTTCAATAGTGTGCACTGAAACGATGATACGATCGAATATTGGTATATATATATATATATATATATATATATATATATATATATATATATATATATATATATATATACATATATATATATATATATATATATATATATATATATATGGATATCTAAAAAAACTACGAGCCTGTTCAATGGGCCCGCTAGATTGCACACACATTGTCAGCCTCATACATACAAAACTAACGGAGATACGGAACTCAAACAAACAGACAGACAGACAGACAGTGAACCGTATTTTTTTAATAATATAAACGCTCATACAAATGCATCGCCGTCGATTATTCCATCCCTATCTTATTTGTTAAGCATGATAACAATTAAGCAAGGCATACGAAAACAACATCACTTTTCCCGAACAAGTGCATTAACAAATAGAGAGAAAATGTATGTGGAACTAAACTGTGGAATTCCTTATATTCCACAGACATGTTCTCTCTATTTGTATATATATATATATATATATACAAATAGAGAGAAAATGCGGGCGGGCGGGCGGGCGGGCGGGCGGGCGGGCGGGCGGGCGGGCGGACGAACACAATATCTTCTGGCGAATATGATTAAATGTTGTTTTTATTACCGGTAAACTTACCCGCCATACTAACGACCTACCCAGCAGGTGCTGGGTGGTAATGGAACAAGCTCACATCTAACGTGTCTTCCCAGATAGCCCAATGTTTTTCTGTATTCTCCAGTGGCAACAAGGCAAATATATCCTCAAATGTCGTAAATGTTCTATAAAACGCTGATGTAACACTGGGTCACATACGCATCTTGGTCACTAACGAAGCTAATTCTTACACTATTTACTTGAAATGGACAAGTTCATGTAACACACCAATTAGCGGAGCTGTCGTAACACAATGCAGGGTATCGGGTAACATTCTAACTGTTGACGGTAGTCGTATTTCACAGTAGTCTATCGTCCTCAACAATACTACATCATTTATGGGTGCGAGTGTGTATGTGTCACAGTGCGTGTGTGTCCGTGTGTGTGTATGTCCGTATGTGTGTGTGTCCGTGTGTGTGTGTCCGTGTGTGTGTGTGTGTGTGTGTGTGTGTGTGTGTGTGTGTGTGTGTGTGTGTGTGTGCGGTGTGCGGTGTGCGGTGTGCGGTGTGCGGTGTGCGGTGTGCGGTGTGCGGTGTGCGGTGTGCGGTGTACGGTGTACGGTGTGCGTGTGCGTGTTGCGCATATGTGTTGCTATCCTGATTACCATCATCTTAATGTAATAAACACGAGCGTCGATACATGCATGTGTGCATACATACATACGTACATCCATCCATCCGTCCGTCCGTCCGTCCGTCCGTCCGTACTTACGTACATACGTACATACGTCCATCCGTCCATCCGTCCATCCATCCATACGTACGTATAGATGGATGGATACATACACACATACATGCATACATACATACATGCATACATACATACATACATACATACATACATACATACATACATACATACATACATTAACATTACCTTACCTTACCTTACCTTACCTTACCTTACCTTACCTTACCTTACTTTACCTTACCTTACCTTACCTAGCCTCTTCGTCAACAAATTTCCTCTAGGCAAATCGCTCTTGTGCGAGCGAGCTCAGATCATGCCTGTTCTTCCCGGCCAACTTAATTTCTTCTTTTTTGGTTTTTATGTGCCCAGATGTCTGCCATTGTTCCATTGTCCAGGTGGTGTCCATTTTAGAGCGGCGTGTTGTAGGCTGTTTCTGTTCATGCGAAGAACATGGCCAAGCCATCTACCTACCTCCTTCGTTTCACTTCATCAACGATGTTGTTAATGTTGGCGCCTTCTGAGATGCTCTTGTTTGTGATATGCTCCTCCCAAAGTATTCTCAGGATTCGTCTGAGACACCTTCCATCAAAACCTCCGAGTCGGCTTTGGATCTTCTTATTGGTTCACCATGTTTCTGATGCGTATAGTAGTACTGAGCGGACGTTTGATCTGTATATGTTCAGCTTTGTCTTGGTGTGCAATGTAGTGGATCTCCAAATGTTGGTGAGTTTCTAAAAGGCTTGTGCTGCCGTACCGATCCTGGTGGAGATCTCATTTTTTATGTTGCTATCTGCTGAGATACTACATACATACACACACGCACACACACCACACATACATACAAACATACATCGTCACCTCTACAACCACCGTCACCACCACTTCAGCAGTGTCGTTGATATATATGTGTGTATGACAATTCACAGTGTCCTATTTTCTTTCAGTTATCCTTGGACCTGCCTACGCCGAAAAGCCAGTCACAGAGACGAGGTAAGCTGTATTTAAAAATTATGTGGTACTGTACCTAGCTGAGATAAACAAAATAAACTGTCAAAAAACTCTTAAACCTGAAATAGTTGACATAAAATCCAATTGCTTTTATCGTAAACTTGTGGTATAGTATACACCATGACTATCTTAACATACTGCTTATTCAAATGGATTTTAATAATCGAAAATGTTTAAATATAATCAGACTTAACTCGACCATGACGTTCAGCTTGTCCTTATATAAGTTGCCGGACATTGTTTCGTGATCTCCCATTTGCAGACTAATTATCGTCAAGATTTGCGACGAACCGCTTTGTATAAATGGTTGTCAATTATGGACCCTGACATTTGCAAATTACCAAATATAGCAACAAAAGTCTATTATATAAATCAATTAAACAGAATAAAACGCTTTTTAACCACCTGCGGATGTTATTGAAATTATTCACACAGTCCATAATTCAACACAAAATAACCGGATTCGGATATTAATTGCCTCAAAGGGTAGATGGTGCTTCAGCGCCTTACCAAACAACAACAATATATGTGAATGAATGAATGACTCTGTGGCGGAGTGTCATATTGATGCGTCGGCAATTTATAGAAATGGTCCCATTTTCAGAAGCACAACTTCAACGCATATGTAAAAGCGTCGTACTTATTATAGAATAATAGCACAGTTGTCGACTTGCGTGGCAAATTTTTCTCAATTTTTGGATGTGCCAGTCATTTAAAACGCATTTAATGCGTTGTGCATGCTTGGGTATGTTAACGTTTTCCTCTTAGACGGCCTGAACCTCGAGCGCCAAACGTTCAGGGATTAATCGACGATCCCTAAAATATGAGGTAAGACCTAAATCTTTTCAAAATGCCCCATGTGTGCCAAGATTCTCACCATTTATGGGGTAAATCAGTTGTTCGTAATGTAAAACGTTATGTGCATGTAATACATAAAACGCAACCTAACAATACGCGCCACAAATATTTCGGGAAAACGGCTCCTTCGTCTTGGACTTGGTAACATATGCGACCATTCATCATTGTGATCAAACAACGGGTATCTGCGAGCGCGTTGTGGTGTTTAGGTAACGATGTTGTGTGTTTTCTAACATTTGGTAAATATGGTATATATTACTATCACGATTGTCATCAACCAAGGCATCCCGTCAGGTGACGGGCATTTTTGCTAGTAACAATAATAAGAAGTAAGTAACTAATTTATTTCCAACAACAACATTTAAGAATTATACATACATTAAAAAATACAACATTTTCAACATGCAAACAGTCATAAGTGTTGGTGGAAAGGGAGTGAACAGAAGTGTAATACTTATATATGGTTTACCCCCAACAAGTATAGTCACGTGTTGTACAAATACAATATATTACAAAATATATCAATTATAATTCCAAAGAATAATGCACTATATAGTGCTTACACAATGTAATGTCTTGCTAGAATTATGTTGATGTTTTTTCTTAGTTCTAGTATGTAGATAGTAGATGGAACGTATAACTTTTTTAATGCCTGTTTGGTTTTACTGCTGGTAATGCTTCCGTGCAAGGTATTCCACAGTCTTACTCTACAAACAGAAATACACATTGATTTGAGAAGATGTACTTAACGTGTAGATGCTAAAGACGCCAGCGTCTTGACTTTATAAACATGTCAACAATATAACTAAACATAAACTGTTGTTACTATTGTTGTTGTTACACCCAATAACTAAACATAAACTGTTGTTACTATTGTTGTTGTTACACCCAATAACTAAACATAAACTGTTGTTACTATTGTTGTTGTTACATCCAATAACTAAAGATAAACTGTTGTTACTATTGTTGTTGTTACATCCAATAACGATAATTTAACAAGACAACGTTAATAGTAATGTACAAATATGTTCCTGGCAATTGTCTGCCCACTGAAAACGTAGAAGGAATCATGTGAACAAATTATTATGGTGGCCAATTTAACGATCCATTCGTACCGACAGAATGTACCACCACTCAGTTATACCTCGTTACATTATACACACAAACAATGTTGCGCGACGTAATTGTGGAAACATTGATTATTCGTGGAAGTCCGGTCCATTGTCACTGGATCACATTTGCGGCTAATTATCGGGCACAAGTAGTTAATAGAAACATTATTTCCTGACATATTGCTTGCGATCTTCACGCAGGACTAACAGTTCGACGATGATGACATGCAATAAAATGGCTGTTTATCTGACTCAGGTACACATGGATAAAAAGTATCATGTTGGTGGCACGGGTGATATTTCTTATTTAATTCGAACTGTTAGTATACGTAATATAAACAGATATATAATTATATCAATAATCATTTTAACAAAAAAACATGTTTTGGGGATTTTCAGAGCATTTTTCTCGGAGGTCGTATAAGCTATCTTTCATAATGGAACGGTTTGCGTATGCTGCCTTCAGGATTACACACACACACACACACACACACACACACACACACACACACACACACACACACACACACACACACACACACACACACACACACACACACACACACACACACACACACACACACACACACACACACACACACACACACACACACACACACACACACACACACACACACACACACACACACACATATATATATACACACACTGTATATATATATATATATATATATATTTATTTATATGTGTGTGTGTATACATATATATATATATAATATACTTATCATATGCTCTCTCTATATATATATATATATATATATATATATATATATATATATATATATATATATATATATATATATATATATAGAGCATATGATAAGTATATACGTGCAGTATTATAAATAAAAAAACAGACCAACGGGTAACGTCATTGAGGTGGTTTTTTTGTTCGCAGGGCAAGACAGACGTTGGCAACGTCGCCGACGCTTCAGCATTCGGCGATGATTCTGCGTCTTTTAGCTGCTTTGCAATGTAGCATTCCGAAGTGTGGGACACTGACGGGACCTGCCAAAGTGCAGTGGATGTACCGTGAATTTCAACGCGCCTTTCGCCGCCGTTCATCGCAAACAAACGGTGCGAGAACTAAACGATGGCAGTATTCTGACCCAGTCGAGGTGTGCATTACATCCAAGTGCCACGGACAAACTGGCGAGGTGTTCTATCAGTGTGTATACGTGGAGTGCATCATGAAAGGGTTGCGCAGCGGCGAACAATGACGACGCTTGCGCACCGACCCACATTGACGATTCGGCGTATGTATAATAGCAATGAACATTGTTAATGGTGGCGTACAACAACGTGATGTCACAGACTACCAACGATCTAATTTCTAGCACTGGCGACACAAATGCATGGTGACGAACATTGATGAAGCGGGGGCAGCAACAAATAGCAAGGAATAACTACGACATGGACTAGGTACAGAAATTAACGACCTAGACTACACAACACATAGTGACAAGGCGTTGACGGGCAGAACAGACAGACGGAACGGCCTATGTAACGAACAGTGATCGCGAAGGTGTCAGCGTAGACAATGTATTGAGCGATAATGCGTAATCTAGGCAACGGACGGTGAGAACGGACATTAGGAAAAGAACGGTGACGACGTAGGCTGGTTATCAAACAGTAATGACATAGCAAGAAACAGTGACGACCGAGGCCAAGAAAGAACAATTATGACGACATAAACGATATATGTGAGGCTACGATAAAGACATAGATTAAACATCGAACAGTGATGACGATATAGATGGGACATCGAACATTGATGACGATATAGATGGGACATGGAAGTTGGAACAGTGATAACGTCATAAATGGGACATCGAACATTGATGACGACATGGATGAAACATCGAAAAGTGATGACGACATAGATGAGACGACGACATAGATGAGGCAAAGAACGGTGACCGATGTCGAGCGAGACAACGAACATTGATAACATAAGTCAGACAACTAACACTCACGCCAAGGCTAGGTAACGACACACACTCCCATAAATACATTGACAACGTTGGCGCTACGCACCGAATGACAAGAACGAGAACCACGACGAGAATAGTATCTGGGAATTGTAGAGATACCCGTATTTTGATATCAAGCCAATTCAGCAAACGTTCTATGTTTATGTATTACCTTTGAAACTAAAACCGAATTATAATCGGTGCCTTTTGAAAGTGGATGCAAGGTACCTTTTGAAATTGGCTACTTACCACTTCGTGTCCGTTACAGTTAACAGCATTTGCGTCATTTTAGTATACTGTTTTGAGTGTATATTTATTTTGCAGAAATGCTTACGAAAATGTGTTCATTTAGCATAAATTGTTCTCCTTTATTCTTTATATTTGGTGAACTCTCTCATCAATGCATAAGTGAATTGACGTCAAAGCACACTAACTATTTTGACCATCTCCTTCGTCAACAAAAGATATTATTGTGGGTACTTCCTTAAAATAAACGCATCGTCGCACGCATGAAAAAACTGTACCCGTATTGATCTTTTTGTTTTTATTGTCATATATTCCTTATATATATATATATATATATATATATATATATATATATATATATATATATATATATATATATATATATAAGGAATATATGACATATATATATATATATATATATATATATATATATATAAGGAATATGTGTATGTATATATATATACACAGTATATATACAACTGTATGTGTGTGTATATATATATATATATATATATATATAAGGAATATGTGTATGTATATATATATATATATATACACAGTATATATACAACTGTATGTGTGTGTATATATATATATATATATATAATTATTTCCATCATTCCGAAAATACGACCTTATGTAGCCTCCTGTCCTGAATCACTTCATCATGCCCTATATGTTGTAGGGAGTGCCCTACACTAATTAAGACTTCTGAACTTCAGGCTGTACGAATCAGAGCGATTCTTCGGCGAAAGAAGATACCATGGATGTGCATTATTTCGCCGTTTATGACCAGGACAATTTGCGTCCGTGTATGTACCGTATTATATGTTAACTGTTTAATTCAATGTACGATTGTTAGTTGTATTGTTTTTAAGTTATTTAACTTAATATTTTAGTGATCTAACTATACAGGTTTGGTATTATCATTGTATTGTAAAGCGCCATAGAGCACCGAGTGATTATGGCGCTATATAAATATCGTATTTTATTTGATTATTACCGTATTTTATTTCATCATTTTCAAATGTGAAAACGAATGCGTAAAATACGGTATATACACGGACCAAGTTGCACACTTTGCACTGCTTGTACATAATATAGCAGCACGGTCTGCTGGTGAGAAACAGTGTGCATTGTGTACCCACGCTAGACCACCGTATACTCGTTATAAACGTGTGTCACCAGCACCGCGTCATTGGTAAACCGCCGTCGCACCTTATTCAAAATCCATTGCTTCTGGCATTTCGTTTCAGAATAGCGCGAGTTACGAGAGTCGTGGATACTGTACAACATGTTAATAAAAGGTGTTTTGCGTGCGATGGAACAGTTTGCTTGTTTTATATATGTAAGGAATACTTGAAAATGAGGTAATGTTGATTAACATGGAAGTGACTCGGTTAATTTACGTTGTCTTGGACCTGTGTAGACACAGTAGAAAGAACATATAACGCCCGATCACGTTCGCCTGTGTTGCTCTTACTGGGTGTGGTTTGTACGATCATATGCATCTTAATATTAATCTTAAACAGAGTCACGCATCCAGCTTTTGCACAGTCGGAAGATAGTTTAATAGTAATAATAAATTACTTCTTCAGCGCGAGTATCCTCAGACAATCCGAGCTCAGTGGCGCAACAAAACCAAATGATTAAGCATTCTCGTACTCGTGCAATGCGAAAGTCGTCAACAAATGGAAGGATGTGAAAGAAAGAAGCTAGGGAGGATATTCTACCCAGTTTTCGTGGCAACTAAAAAAGCTCAAGTTGTAGCCTTTGCCTTGACCCTGGGAATAGAATGTAATTTTTAACTAGACGACCGAAGTTGTGTGTGCTGTTTTGCTGGGGTGAGCATTGACTGTGAATATGTAGGTTGTTTAAATGAAAGGGCTTGGTAGCTAATTGTACATATCTTAATATGTAGTTTGTTTGAATGAAAGTGCTTGGTAGCTAATTGTACAGATCTTAATTTATTCCATTAATGTTGTCCATTATGAGAATGCTCACTATTTGTATGCAATGTTAATATTAATCGATATTCGTTCATGAGGTCTAAATTTAATAAATTTGAAGAAACAATATCTTCGTAGCTATACAATACTGAACACAGACGTGAATGTGTCTCCTTTTATCGTAACCTGTTATTGTTAGACCGCGTTTCGTAACAGTTGAAATTTTAAAGGTACGGCGTAGGATCTACATTGGGTGTTGAAGTAGCATTCTGAGAGCGTCCATCATTTAACTACTAAACACTTCCGGTGAATCATCATACACCATAGTCACATTATTCAACTGCATATCAACTTTGTTACACTACATATAAATTTTTATATAAAACTGTGCAAATAACGAAACAATTATTTCAACGTTCCGTATGTTTATTATTCCGCTGACCGGACCTGGCGACCGGTAATTTTGTAAAAGCATAATTTATGGAATAGCATATCAAATGCCAAATAACATTTATGGTAGCAAAAATGATCAACTAAGTCAATATTGTTCATGTTGTACGTACACTTTCTTTAAAAAGTACCAGCACACTATAAAGTGGATTATCATTAATATTTGACAAACATCCGTGTCCGTGTGTGTGTGCGTGCGTGTGTGCGTGTGTGCGTGTGTGCGTGTGTGCGTGTGTGCGTGTGTGCGTGTGTGCGTGTGTGCGTGTGTGTGAGTGTGTATACAACTAAAGTCAAACTATTGTAAAGATGAATGACACTTTTTTCTCATAAATAATATTTGTTCATCACTGAATAAACAACTACATTTTAATCTTAAGTTATAAGGGCGACATGACCAAGATATTCAAGAACATTAATTTTATAACATCACATGACATTCATGCACGACTGGGTTGACAATGAAGACCCACATTCTTACCACATCAAACTTAGTAGGCGCCTTCTTAGCACAATATGTTGAACGTAACAGACGTACAGAACCCACAGCCGCACATAATCTTACCAGGAAGGAGTCATTACTGCGTGACGTGCGTCCGGAATTCGAGCCTACGCACGCACGTCTGCACATACCCACACACTCACGCACGCGCGCACGCGCGCGAGCGCACACACACTACATCACACTTGCCCATCCACATACCGACCACCGCACAGCAGATACATTAAGATGAACGTAAGGAAACGACCTCCACAATAGTATCATAGTACACGGCATAAGCGGATCCAAAGGGTCCTGGTGAAGTGATGCGAATTTTTTTCAACAGCACCCCCGCCTTCCGATATCACAGTCGAGCCAGCTGAGCCAGTGGAGAAGCTGAAGTTATGGCGGCGCGGTTGCGAAAAAAATATCTATACCATTTGGTTCGGCCGCCAGTGGAGGTTTTTGTGCCCCGCACCCAGACTCGCTTTCTGTGTTCGCCCCTGCACAGTGGTTGTATACTGGAAGTAAGATTTGTATGTATCTATTCCGTTTCAAGTAATATGTGATAACACGAGTTTTGTATATAAACAACGTATTCGCATCGTCGTTACGCTGGGCTTACCTGCAGAAAGTGGTTTTTGTTTTATTAGTAGAACCACACGCTAGTCTAGCTGTTTAATATATCCTTGCACTTCAAATAATTTGTAGCTATATTTAACATCTTAGACGTACTATGTATTATCGCGGATAGCAGTTTAAATATGTTTATGATTACCTTTTACAAATCTCGCGCGGATTTGGATGCGAAACAGTTGTGTCGATTACTTCTGTATTTAAGGCTCTAATCACTCCTCCTAATGTATAAAATTATGCTAGAAAATTCGAGTTATTTTCAAGTCATGCGTACTAAGGGTAGAAACGTCACAACAAGTTATCACAAAGAACTTACAATTTGTTGCATACAGGCAGGGGTGACTGAATTACTTTAATGTTATACTTGAGTAGAAGTAAAAGTAATTCAGCTCAGAACTACTTGAGTAGAAGTAAAAGTAGCGTCTAAAAATCCTACTTGAGTCAAAAGTAAAACTACTTTCCAAAAGTACTTGAAGTAAAAGTAGAAGTAAAAGTAGAACGATGAGATGTTTTGTCAGGCAAGTAACCAACAATAATGACTGCATCGGCGAACAAAAAAATTAAGACAGTTAAAAAATTACTGTTTAACTCCAACATATATGAATAATGTTCTATAGAAAACTATATTTTGTTTTCGCAAATTCGACAGCGGGGCACGGAAATGTGTTCCGGTATCTGCCACCATGGGCGCTAGCTAAGACGACGGCCACGGTCGCTGCACCAACTGACCAAGAACGCCGTCGAAGCCCAGGTCGAAGGCTAAGCCAGTCATTGTGCAGCCCGAGCTATCTATAATTGCGCGGTTCATGAAGCTTATTAAGATGCCAGCCAACGTCAATGTGTATTATGTTTAAATGCCATATGTACACTGTTGAATGTTGAACTGAATAAAATTAATATATATTGTAGAGTTTTAAAATAGATTACGGATTAACACTCCACAGTGAACTGTGTCTGAACGATAATATGGTACCGATGACGTAATGAAACCTCAGCAGCTGAATACGGAAATGAGTTGACAAATGCAGTCCTAAGGTTGACTAAAGATTGAAAAACTATAATAAATACGCTCATAGCTGGCTTAACTTCGTCTTTCAATCAATACCAAAACACCAATCTAGAACGCACATTTACCGTGCCGAATAATACTGCGATCGATTCGCCGTTTCGTATGCGGTTGACGAATTCATATTTTGGCGCACCAAGCAAATTTGCGTTTATCGCAGCAAAAAGATACTATTTGCGCAATGTTAGCATACTGATCTTCCCTACTGCGCTGCATTAAACACATCAATCCCATTATTATGCGGGCGGGTTCGCCTGGCTTCGGCGACTTGTAAAGTGCAATTGAAATTCACACATAGGCTAGGAGCCATTTCACGGAAGCCACGACTGGCAGAAGGGTAACGATTCGATTGATGTCGGCGCAAAACAAACAATGCCTCGCACCACATTTACTGATCGTAATGACTTGACCATAGTAACACAAGTCAAGTGACAGTTATTACCGCGTTAACATAGTTTACCAACGCTCTAATTTCTCGTAATTAAATAAGTTTAATGAAATGTTGTCGACGGGCGGAATGCCAACACGTCGACGTAGTTCAGAAACAAATGTTACGAAAATACATTGCGAAGTAAATGAAAGTAACGAAGTAAAAAGTAACGTTACCTTAGATAAAACTACTTCGTTACAAGTAGAAGTAGTTAATATAAATAGTACTTCGTTACTCTCCTTTACTTGAAAAAACTACTCAAGTAGAGTAACGAAGTAGTTTTACTTCGTTACATGACACCCCTGCATACAGGTAGAACCGCTTTTACCCGTTATTACATCGATGTGTTCTGTTTCGTTACCCAAAACCAACCTAGATGGTAAGTATTAGCAGAACCTTCGCTGATCCAGTTTACTTAATTCCAATTTTGGTCATGGGTGTGACCATTCAACGTCAAAAGTGTTTGCAGGAAGTGACACGTATACGTACCTCCACACTACGTGCCAATGGCGGTTGTTAACACATTTAATAATACATATATTTATAATTTAAACATTTCGTCGGTGCAATATCAAAATTGCGAACACGGTTTCGGGGTTATTAAACGTTATTTGGTGGGCAGTATACTTTCAACATATTTATTTTAGTATTAAAAATGTTATGTCAACAATGACAATCACGTAAGGCCGGTGTAACGTATTCGCATGTATGCCCCACAAGAAAGCACCCATTTCTCGGCAATGTGTTAAAAAACTTACAGTCTAGTTACTCTAATGCATTATTGCGTGCATACCACACCTACATGCAGTTTCCGTACATATAGAGGTCCGTGTGTATATACTTTCTTTTTCTTTTTCGTTTTGAAATTTGCGAACGAAAAACGAATACAATCTACTATTCGCGGTATTTCTAATACATGTTAGAAAAACAAAATAACGATAAAACAAACCGTTTTTCGTTTTCACTGCATCCGAAAGGAAAACAAAATACGACTGCAGCGCCACTCGTTTTTTGATTTGTGCACTTAGGAAGCTTCGGCTGCCTTACTGCTTCGGCTAGGCGGCAAAAGTTGGTGGCTTCGGCAATTCGATCGCACTGGCGGCGTTTTAATTTTTTTTTCACTGAAATTGCATCGTCTCCGCAGTGGTATCGTTGCCGACGCGACAAGTACGGACGAATATCGGTCGTTTCAGCGCCATTCTTTTATGAGATGTTTCGACTACTAAATTGATTATACTCAAATTTCCGTGGTAAACTACTTTATTAATTAATTGTCATAGAGTCGATGCCTACACGATTAATGCCACCAAGTTTCTTATTACATTTGTAATTATATATTATGAATGAATACACGCTTAGCAGACACACGATGCTGCTGTATGCTTAGTTTTAGTTATATTCAATAGCATTGACACACCTTCAATAGCCTATGGCTGCGATCAAAATACAACATACGGTGAATATAATAAAAATAACTGCTCACGCAGATCGTATTGTACATATGTAGTTTTATAACGAAGGTAAACATAAACTCAAACTTTGCTAAAAACTAGTAAAACGTTATTTAAATGTAAATTATATACATGTATGTAATTAAACAATAAGAAATAAATCCTCACTCAGTGTAAATGCAATTATTAATTATCTAAAAAGGTATGATAAATTAAATTAAAATGCAGTTCAGCAAGAATAAAAAGTAGTACGATCCTAAAGATAATATTCATCTTTATAAATGTCAACTCTTCAGGCAGCAATATTCTTTGCGGAATAGGAAGTTGATGGCCTTCTTGAATGACACCAGTGAACCCGAAGATTCGGCTGACACAGGCGGCGCATTTCAGACAACAGGTACGACTACAATAAAGGAGCGGTTCCCATATCGCGTCAGTCTACTCCTTGGCACGACAAGACTAGTAATTGTTGTTCAGCGGATCGCAGCGAACGCTTGGCGCTGTGCCAATGTAAGAGGTCAGTTAAATTGTATAAGGTCGCGGGCTCGTTGAGTACATACATAGATAGGCAAGCAGTATAATATTATACTTTATTCTGCGGTGGACGGGTGATGTGCCAACAAATGGCGTAAAATCGACAAATGTCGTAACCGACGATACAAATCTCTCTCTCTCTCCCTCTCCCTCTCTCCCTCTCTCTCTCTTTCTCACTCTCTCTCTCTCTCCCTCTCTCCCCTCTCTCTCTCTCTCTCTCTCTCTCTCTCTCTCTCCCCTCCCTCCC